>JAQBSW010006733.1:0-46191 GCA_029291075.1 Eudiplozoon nipponicum | reverse complement strand
GTTGAATTCTTCTTTTTTCAACTGAAAATGCGGTTCTATCACATCTTTGTGATAGAACCGCATTGAACCAAAAAAATATCATCGCCGTTTTCAATGCATTTAGCCTCAGGCCGTAACAGATGGGCACATTTTGAATGCAACTAATGACTATCTAAAGTTCGACTTGCTTTTCTGCCAACAGCGCAGCATTGTCAACGTATTGGAGGACAGCAAACCGGCAACCAGCACTAATCTCCACGTCGGGAAGCGTTTTGCTGACCCAAGCATAGAAGGCATCGAAAAAATAAAAGAACGTTATCGGAGTAATTCAATATCCTTGTCGAACGCTAGAGACAATGCACTAGTGTAACTCTAAAAGTTAAGCGGAAGCCACCGTATTTTTACGTCTCTTCTTATTATTAAGTTTGTTAAAATAGATCTGTTCCAGAAATATTCGGGTCAAACTTTCTATGTGTAACTTGCTTGCAAAATGAATTTTCACCGTACCGTTCATGTTCGGTAAACTCAGCAGTAATTAAAATTAATCCATGAGCTGTATTTCTCAACTGAATCACTTGATACTACGGAACAGAAGAAATATATAGTTTTTAACGATTAGTAACTGGCACTAAATGTTTCTCTTATTTGATAAGTAATAGTGAGCACCGCCAGTGGTCTTCTAACAAACGATGGGAGATGGCCAATTTTGGTTGAAGAATACAACTACAGTCTTACACATGGGAATTTGTAGAAATAACGCATGGACTTAAACCAATAAACAGAATATACTTTAACATTCTACAACTTCGAGAATTTATATTGAATAATTGTATTTCTTCGGTGGGATTATTGTAATCTTTTTGTCACTCTGGTAAATAATGCTCCGCACTCCATTCTTTCTATGTCGATTACTCGAGCGAAATTTTTGGAAAGTTTAGCTGTAATTGAATCGGAGAATGCGCTGAATTAATATAGTACATGTTTATTAAGGCTCTCTTTATGCCTTACGCAGATTTAGCATTAATCGGACATTTTATACATTCGTAATTTTAATTGAGAAATAAAACAAGTTCTGAAAAATACATTTTTCATAAGGCAGGAATATATAGCGCAGATACCAAAAGTTAATTTTATTTTCGCCAGAACTCAACGCGACTCTAATATTATATAAAAATAAAATTCCAAATCAAGAGGTATTTCTGATGCTTTTGAAGGCAAACTGTTGAATGCAACACTTTTACCTAACTACTAAATAAACAAGAGCTATTTAAACTTTAGTTCCAAAGAAATGCTAACCACGAACCATTAATTAGTATATAACCTGAAATTGTGTTGAGTATGTGACAAGGTGGTTCAGTGGTTAGAGCAACAGATTCTGAAACAGAGGTGCCCAGGTTCTGGTCCTGTCCTCGGAAAATTCTGGACAGTGCGTGATGAGATCCCAATAAGGACGAAACCGGTCTACTGGATGAAATGCATTATATACATTATGCAAATCTTAGTTTAAACTGGCAAATTTATGTACTTAATAGGTCAGGTTTTTATATCAAGATCACAACCTTGATTATGGCAATTGTTATCACCACCCGCATACCAATGCTCGTTTAATTATATAAATGTTCATTTCAATACCACTTCCACATGTAGCGTGGTGTCTGTTCTATAATGACAGATTGGTGTTGGTTAGTTGGAACTTTTGTTCTAAATGGATGCCGTATGAGCTCCACCTAAAGTAAAAAATAGACTAACCAAATTACAATAGTTAATATATAATTTAAAACATGTATCATTTGCGACAGGGTGGCTTATAACTAGAGCACCAGATTCCAAGGCAAACATGCCCAGTTTTGAGCCCTGTCCGCGGCAAATTCTGGCCAGTACGTAATGAGTTCCCAATGAGGATGAAACCGATCTACTGGCTGAGGTGTTTATATCAAGTTCGCAACCTTGATTATAATAATTTTTATCATCGCCCGCGCAATCACTGGTCGTTTAGTTCTGCAGCGGAAGTTGAACTCTTTTTATTGAATTGTCTTTTCGTTGTAACATTGAGCTTCTTCTGTGTCTTGCATGGGCCTGAACTATTGGTTGTATTTTATCCATTTTTATTGCAGTAAGTTGGCACATGAATAGAGTTACAGACTGCAAAGCTGATATGTCAACTTCCCAGCCTTGCTCGCGGTAAAATTCTGGACAATACTTAAAGAGGTCCTAGAAAGGAAGAAATTGGTTTACTGGATGAATTGCCTTTTCTATAAAACGAATATATAAGGAACGGGAGTGCTGTTTGTATAAACCTCGCAATCTTAATTTAAATAAGACTTTACCCATCGTATTTTTAACACTTAATTACAGGAAATATTTGTGGATTAGCATTTTCTACTATCCTGTTTACTCCCGATAAACCTGATATACATTTGGAATTTTGTATTATCGAAATACTCTAATATATTTTAAATTATTGCATTTCATTATTAATAAGGCTTCTCTCCAAATAAGTTCTATATATTGAGGAGCACAATTTAGAAGCTGACTAGTTCAATAAGGCTGCTATGCGATATTTATTCATCGTCCCTACTACTTACGAAGCACTGTTTGTGATGGTTTGGTCATAGTCTAAGATGTCCTCTTACACATATTGTTCGCTAGGTAACTGAGAAAACTGCGGCGGATGGTCGGATTCGTTGAAGAGATGGGCTGCTGAAACCACCGTATGAATCTATTATTCATCAAATCGGTAACTTTATCACACCATCATCTACACGCCAATAGATAGACACTAGTTTAGAAAACATATCCTCTGGAGTATAGCAACATAGAGGTTCAAGTGGAGAAGTCTGGTTGACTTTGCCTTATTGGCATCGGATCTATTGAAAACTATCAAATGGGAGACGCAGTCTTCCAATTATGTTTATACTTTATTATGTTAATATGATTTGTGTCTCGCGGTGACGCTACATTTAAAGCAGGCGTCTTCGTGCTAAAAAATTCTAATACAAACAGTTAAGTGCATTAATCTATCTAACCGTATGATTTTGCACAAATGTCAGACAAAAGGTAATGCTCATACCTAACTGCGTATCAAGCTGTCCTTAAATTTTTGGCAAGTTGGAGTTATTCAAAACTTTTTCATTTTTATGCATTGAAAATACTGTAACTTCTTGATTTATCATAGTGTACGTAATTTATTTGTAAGGTAATTCTTGTATAGTTTGTTCTATAGATGTTGGAAACGGCATTGCCAAAAAATGCATAACATGCATTAATATAATTTACGAACTTCTTGATGTATTGCTCTGCGTAGTAAACTTAAAGTTCATAATGCTATCACAGGCAGCGTGCGAAAATTTTGTTAGCCAAAAATTATAATTGTATTACGTTTGATCGGAACTACTTGCACAAACAAACAAGCATGTCCTTAGACCAAAAGTAGCTAATTAGGACGCAATTAATACAACCGTTGTTCTCATCGTGTTTATGTTAGTGAAAAAACTAAAAGTCGTACTATTGATTTCAACTTTATATTCCTACTTTCATTGGCTGATATTTGAGGACATGTAATGTTTCACAGCTAATTGAGCCACTTTGATTTAACATCAGAACAGTGTCCATTTTCTACTTTTCGTACAACTATAAATAGTCGGAGGTGATTTAAGTCTACAATTTAATTAATTTATCAATTCCGACAAAGAAGAACAAAATGTATTGGTAAGTAACTTGGATGAAATTCATCTAGTTCAATTTTAATAAGAAATTTAAACTTTTTCCTTTTATATTATTTCATCATTTGAAATTTAAAAAGAATGTCGAATAGACAATAAAGATAAGCTTTAATGGCGTTTACTATCAATAAATCAGTTTGAAGAAATTTATGCTGTTTGTGATATGAACCAATATTTGTCGCGCTTTTAGCCATGTAGCGGCAATAAAATCTGATGGCAAGAAAGATTTCAACTACAGTCCTACAAAGCAGAAACTCATCTTAAATTAGCAAATTTTGCATTTCGACTTTAAAAACCACTATTGGGCAATGTTTATTCCGAGTAATTGAAAGCTATGAAACGCTTTACCGCGTTTTAATATTCGATAATGTGGCGACAAGCTTTCCGTTGCACCACATTACGTCTTTACAAGTAATTAAGAGAAAAATTATTTACTTTCGTAGTGAGAAATTTGCATACATTTCTGTATGCGAGTCTTAACTGCTCGTATTGGCATCATGAGCATGAACCTTATCAAGATTAAAGGAGGGCAATTATTCCGCTCTTTTCATATAAATCCAGATGTTAAAGTGAATTCTGTCGATTGTCGTTGCAGCTGGCGGTAGTTTTGTTACCTTGTTCGATGACTGGTTAAATACAATGGGATTGGTGTTTACTTCAAGCACGCAAACTTGATTTAAAGAATTGTCGTCACAATTGTTCGCGTTAACATTTGCTAGTTCCAGTGAAATTAAAACTGAAAGTAACTAGTCATGATATCCTCTTAGTATCTAAGCATAATTTTCATCACCATACACACTATGGATCTGCCTTACCTATGCCAGTTCTAGAGTGGTTCACTCAAAAAGTCTTGTTATTTCTGTCGTATAGATTCAGATTCATTTGTAGCCCACTGTGCAATGAACACTAAACTACCTTCTTGTATGCATGTTGTGTATTACAAATTCGTGAATTCTCTATTTGATTCATCTTCGGATAATCCTCGAAGCTAAAATGTACACGTTTTAATCAACCGCCGTTAGATATGCTCGTATAACAGCTTCGATACCAGTTTTAAGAATCCGATAAAAACGGTATTCAAAGTATGCATAGGGCGAGGCGACTTACAGCTCCAACTAGCCATCCCCAATGTCTCGTTTTATGGCTGACACCACGCCACTTGTTTAATTGTTGCTAAAGGATAGAAATAATTTCACGATTTGACTCTGCATTTTGTCGGTATAATCTAAAAATGGCATAAATAAGTTAAATTAATTCATCTGTTGATATAGATTTAACCGATCTAGTAGCTGAACTGCCTTTGTTGGCTTGTGCAATTTTTAATAGTTCCTGACAAAATACATTAAAAATACTAAATGTTTACATTGATTTAATATTAGTTTCCTACATGGCATAGGGTCTGCCTTATAATGGCGAATTAGGGATGGCTGTTAGCACCTTAGATCGAGAACTAAACTTACAAGGAGCACACAACTGGAAGACTCACTAAAACATAAGTTGGAATCTGACTGGAAAACGCAGCTGCGATGGCAATAAGGATAAGTAGCCATAAGGTCGGGTTTAAATACGTTTGCGGCAATTCTCACAAATCCTGATACGTGCCTAATAAAGACAAAACCAGTCTAGTACATAAACTGCTTTTTCCAAAATATGCCGTGTTTATTTTATACTTTTTCTGTTCTGATGGTAATTATGCAAGGACACGACGTGCAATTATGTGTGATTAACGCCAATTGTTTTCTGTTTGTGACAAGGTTAATAAAACAGATTGGTTTATATATCAAGCCAGAAAACGTGATTTAACTAATTAATAAAAATATTTCTCCATATCTATGCTTATATATATATATATATATATATATATATATATATATATATGTGTGTGTGTGTGTGTAGCAGTGTCGCAAAAAAAATTCTGTTACTGGGGTGTAAAATGTCAACTTTTCTTTTTGTAGTATAATCAAATTTCAGCAAAATATAAGAGTTAATATCGTAGATTTATATAATATAAAATTATTTTTATTATAAATTCGATTGTTTTAATTTATTAAAAAGGAGCTCTTATCGTTATAAATTTTTTTCAGGGAAATGGCTGATCAAATCAGCCCAGTAAGTGAAGCAACCTGGTGACAGGCTGTCCCTAATTATTAGTATCGTTAAATATTCATCTAAAGAAGACAAAAATTGTGCTTCATATAATTTTTTTGCAGAAGTTGATAACGTAAGTCGAGTAACAATTAAAAGCTCCAGAGAAAGCTAAATGAAAGGCGACTTGTGACGCAATATCCATGGATTTGTAGCAGAATTCTCTAAATCATTGGCATAGTGGACTCGCTGACTCACTGTATGTACACTGGAGAGCGATGATGTAGGCCTGGATTATTGAACGTTGTAGCCTAATATGTTACTAGAACTTTCATTTTAAGAGTTATTAGACGTTTTAACAGTTTTGAATTAGTTAAATATAAGTTTACTGTTGATCTGTGGTTTTGAACAGAATTGCGCTTGAATTAATTCTGTCAGGTTAAAATTGACAATTTTTAGCGTGACATAATTAGATCACTAAATTTTAAGAACATAAGGGTTCAGGAGTTTTGATTTGACAGCCTTTTATTGCTGTGTATGTAGTCTGGGATTATTTTGTAGTTTTCGCATAAATAATTCACGATAGTTTGTTTATTGTGTCTGTCTGCAATAGTCAAGACTTTAACTGTTTTTACTGATACAACAGTATATCGTTTGAAGCCATTAATTTCGATAATATAGCTATTTATAATATTTAAATTTTTAAAAAACCGACCGAAATCATTTTATCCATATTCACACAAAATATACCTTCTGTGAAATAATATTCTTAGGAAAATTATTTCAGCTTTTATATCTGTATTTGTAAGTGAAATTTCATGGTGTCTCAAGTCATTTCCATATCTATTACGAATGGGGCATTAAATATTCACCTTTCATTCTCCTTTACCATAGCAATTTAATCGAGCGTATTTTGTATTGTCAATTGGCAACTGTAAAATTTTAAACCTATATGGAAAAACCGATAAGCAAGCTCTTAATCTGAGCACAGCATAACTCCTGTACTTTCTAGAGGAATATACTTTAAACGAAAAGTGAAGTCATCAAGTGCCTTATAGGTAGTTATATTCATTTTAAACTAATTATTGTTCAGCAACACTCACGATATACGAGTTTGTACAGTGGTTTATTCGCACTAAGCTGAGACGAATAAGACATTATCACAGAACGAAGCGTTAATTTGGTATATTTGGGTTCATTTGAACTTTTTGGTCCAAGATAAACTGGCTTATCGTATTCATTAAGTTGTCTAGAGCTAAAATATTTTAAAACTTTTGTTTTTTTTATTACTAAAATAAGGTTTCTTGAAGATTGAATTAAAATTCATAAGACGGCTGGACAGCGGTGTCTTATCTACGTGCTCAATATAGAAGCAAATTTAGTAAAAACGATCTTGGCTGTTGAACTTAAGGTAGTCCAAATATATATTAAGAAAATGTTAAGGTCGATACGTACTTTTGTTGCACCAAATTCTCCCTTACCTTCAGGCTCTCAATATTATTTACAATTTGAATGAGAAGAAACTGCGTCGAACATTTGAAGTATTAAAAATCAATGACTGATTTCAATCAAAACAAGCGACTATTTTCAAAATCTTACCACACCACTTGATACATTGGTAATCACATTTTAAATAGTTTTTAGTTGTAAAATAATCCAGAAACACAGTTTATATTTATAAAATATTTTTCCTCGCCTTATTTTTTAGGGGAGCATATCCTGGCTACACAAACTTCAATTACTTCGGAGGATGCGCACCAAACGGCATGCCCGTCTGTAGTGGATACGGACCGTATGGAGGTAGCTGGAGCTGGGGAGGCCTTCAAGTTGGTTGTGGCCCCCGACTTTATAATTGTGGAGCAGCTTGGGGCTGTTGCTAAGCAGACCCATTAAAGGGCGACTTACTTTTAAAAAAGGGTTCTATTGTTTTAACTCTATTCATTAGATAAACTGTTTTATCAAGGAGTTCTATCGTTTTGCTTGATATAAAATTTCGGTGGGAAGGAATTAGCAAAATCATAAATGGGCTCTATAAATAGACACACGCATTTACATAATTACTTCATGTCTGGGTGGTGTTGGTCCATCGCTAAAGGACTTTTTCTGGTCTCATGAAAAAGTTATCACACACTCACCTGAAATGCATCTTCAAATTTATTGACTGATATTTCGATATATATGAAATAAAGAGGGCGGATTTTGAAAATGGCATCCGGTGAGTCGATCGAAATATCAAGCAATACACACCCAGGGAAGTTGTGAATGAATGTGTGATAACTAGTTTTAAGGAAGCGAAAGAACCTACTAATAATAAATTATGTTTATTAAATGGTTCCTTTACTGAGGACTCTGCAAACTTCGCGCACAGGTTAATCAAAATTAAATTCGCTTATAATGTGATACTCTGGCCAACGTACACATACATTCTGTGCCTACTGGCAAATTATAAGCAAGAGTCTGTATTATGCAAGTAAGCACCAAAAGCATGCGTCAATATGACTAAACCTTTTATTCGCACTGACAGGCATATCCTTTTGCTTATGTAAAAAATATTACTCAGGAAGTCATGTCTTAAGCAAGAGAAGAAATTTAGTTTCTAAAATCAAAGTAGAAATAAAACAGTTCACAAGATGTATCAACCGGATGCCATTCGCAGCATTTAAGACAGGATTTTAGAAAGGCGTCCACGAACGGAATATGTAAAACCTTATTAAGTTTATGATTTGAATGATTGGTGCGCAGTGCGAGCTTCATATGTTGACTTTCTGCGATTTGCATTCGCGGGTTGGTGCTTTGCACTATCAGTTTTGCAAAAATCCGATTGATCATCATTTCCAAGTACGCATCAGTTTGATATTCGTTTTGGCTGGGTGCGGATTCGTCTCTTTCTTTCGAAGGCTTCAACATCGTTCATAGTAACCATTGGAAATGAGGCACGATCTAATCTTCGTTGACTGGCGACGTTTCGGCTTGATATTTCTCAATGCAAATGCTTAAATCTGTTATTGTGAGAATCTTCCTGTGTACGTGGCACTAGAGTCCTGAGAATGGTTTGGGGAAGTTCGAACCGAAACGTTGCAGTCAACAAAGATTAGATCGTACCTCCTTTCCCGTGGTTAGTAGGAACGATGTTGAAGCCTTCGAAAGGAAGGGACGAATCTGCACCCAGGCAAAACGAAGACAAAATCGATGTGTACTTGGAAATTTGGATCAATCGTATCTTTTTGAAACTGATAGTGCAAAACAACAACCCGCGAACGCAAATTGTGGAGAGTCAACATATTGAGTTTGGTTTGCAGTACAAACTCCCAAATATAAGTAGTCTGTAAGCACGGTGGCCTTACTACTAACCACCATTTCTAAATTAACACGCATTTATTTAGAGCTAACTTACCTAATATATGAAATTTATGCAATGGTATATTTTTTCTCAAGAATAAACGAATATTCTATCCAAATGGTACAATGTTGAATACAGGGACTTGCCTTCACAAAACTTTTCCATTCATGCACCGTTGCTGAGCTTCACTACGCGTGTCTCAAAAATAAATTTATTTTCTACGTTTAGTTTAACACAAAACTTTAGAAACCGTTATCATGTTAGTTTATACAGAACAAGCAAAAAATACCAAATTCAGCATAAAAATGGGCACAAACACATTAACACACGCGTTTCGTGCTTATTAGTAAATCATCATAAGGAGCTACAGCAAAGTCAAAATTGGCCAAGTAATGTGGAGTGAATTAAAGATGCAATCATTAAACCGATGACTGTTAAAGGAGCGGAAAAATCAACATAACGTATATGAAGGGCAGAGGTAGAAGTGAGTAGATGCTGGAAGCATCATGTCTACCAGGAAATAAAAATTAATTATTCTCATTTATTGTGAAATTATCATACACAGGGCTCAAAGTTCAAGCACGTTTAAAATAGATTCATCTATGTGACTATTTTAACCGTTCTAGGAAAAAACCAGAATTGTGGTTAACACGGTAGCCAATAATTTAGGCGTCGCCGTCATTCCCAGGCACAATTGATTATCAAATTTGAAGGCTATGTTTCTAGAATGTTTGGTCTTCAAGTAATTGAAACATTTATTATCATGTGTGAGTTTAAAATACACATTATATATTTAGTACGGAAGTGCTTTCACTCTATTTCATCAGCTGATTTACTGAAGAAATATAAAATATGAATTTATGTGGTCCAAATATAAAACCAGTTCGCAATATTAATAATCAAGTATTCTCAAATAGAAAAAATATTAACTAGAAGTAATTTCCCAGAGTGCTCGGAAAATCCTTGGATAATGTATGTGTAAGGCAAAATTGTTGTTTTACGCTCAGTTCTAGAGAACGTCTATTTGTAGGAGTAGTACACACCGATTTGGTATGTGAAAACAAAGAATAGTGATTCGTGTGCATTTATAAATAAATTGTGACAGACAAACACAACGCTATCACTTTTAATTAAAACAACATATGCGAACATGCATCTCTGTTTGAATATTGTTGATATAAATAGACGGTGTAAAGAACTGTGCAGGCAGAATCTATTTGTTCATGCACTTCAATAACCAAGAGGCTATGTTGGTGCTATGCTAAATTATGTTTAACCATGGTTTATCTATTTGAACAATCATGTTTAATATACTGGAGCATAGTTTTTTACTAAGCCTATATAAATGCGTTATATTTCACTAATAAATCTGACGATGTTATGGAGCAAAGGCGTTTCTTTTAAATTTCTAATGCCTTTTAAATTGATAAGTTGGAATAAATGTTTCAGTTAACATTAGCGAGTTTTTCATAAAAATAAATAGTTTTGTCGATTGGTTTAATTTCAATACTAGGATTCCTTAATTCGCCAGATATAGGAATAATAATTATATACGTTCAATAAGCGTGATTAATTAACTAAAAGGCAACCAACACAATTTGAGTGAAAAATTTGAGGAACGAAAATTTATAACGCGCCAAATTATACGAAACGGCTATTTACAGTTTGTTTAGTTAGCTAACTAGCAAAAAAAATTTCTGTAGAACATTTGCAGAAGAAAAATCAATGATATGCTTTCAACAAGAAGATCTGACTATTTTCAATTTTCCTGGTCATTCACTAACTGGCATACAATAAATTTTGTGCAGAATATTTGAAGAAGAATAATCAATTAAATGCTTTCAACAAAGAGATCCGGCTATTTCCATTTGGTTTGTTAAGAGTACCATCTGGCACACATTATAAGAGTTGCGAGAAAAAATTGAGGAAGAATAGTCGTCAACAAAGTGGCTAACAAAAAAAGCTTCGTTTGAAGAAGAAAAATCAATAAAATGCTTTCAAATACGAAAAGTGGCAATTTTCAGTTGATTTGGTTACTCAACTAACTGGAACACGAGTATAAATCCCAAGTCATTGCTTCATTATACACTTTTCATACAAATGCTTAAAATAATCGTAACATATAGGTTATAATCGTAAGAGTAAGATTAACTCACAAATTTGTAGACTGCATTTCATGCAAGCAGCTAATTTATTAGGCAGTGAACAGAGCTAATGATAACACAACTATCTTGAATTTGACGAAAACTAAAAAAAACAAAAAATATCATATTTTTAATGGAATCTTCCTTTACGACAGGAGATAAAACAGCTCACCTCAAAATTCTTCTTGATATTTTGAGCCATACTCCAGTGATCGTTTTCAAAATCGCTGATCCTCCTTCCAGCTACTGCGGAAAGTTGTGTCAGTCGAGTTAAAATTTTTGGTATTTTTTTAAGAACCATAAAATGTTTTCAGTCGATGTATGAAATATCAAGAAGAATTTTTGGCTAAATTGCTTTATCGCTTCAGTCGAAGAAGGAAGTATATTAAAAATGGAACAAAGCCACCCTGGGATGCTTAAATCTTCCGAAAATCAATCGAGACCATTTCATGGTGCAGGGATTATTCCAGTTCTTAACATATAACTTATCTCCAAACTGAAGCTGATACCACTTTTCGGGATAGTTGAACTGAGGTTCGCTGGAAATATCAATCAAGAAAAATGTTTTTTTGAATTCTCATACACCTCCTTTCGCAAAAAAAGTCTATTAAAAATGAAACAAAAACGCGCTGGGGATAGTTGATCCTTAAAAATCGGTTGAGAACATTTTGTTGTGCATGGATTATTCCAGTTCTCAACAATTATGTAAGAACGTCGATTTTGTAATGATTTTTGCGTCGGACACTGTAAGTCCATTGTTAATAGACCCTTAATCGAAAAAATATTAACAAATAAATAGATTATATACATTTAATAAACTATAAATAAAATTATATTGAAGAAGGTTTTGCAACTATAGGAGGATATTCAAACAACAAAGATCCACATGGGTAGGAAATAATTAATTACAGGCATAAAACGAAGTAAAAAATACAACCAATGAGGGGGTAATGTAATGGGAACATGAGACCAATTTTATTTAAAGACTTTAACAATTAAAGGACAATAATATCCAATTTTGTATTAGGTGTTGCGCACCTAATAACAAAATAGCACAAATATAACCAGAAAAATGGAACAAGCACATTCGTTTCGTTCTTACTGGCGACTCATCAATGAGAGTCGGTTTTACAACCTTTACCCACTATATATTAGGGCGAGTGATGTGGGATAATTGGACGGTGCAACCTCCTATACAAATATTTAAACCTGCAGTAGCGAAGCTAACTTCATATGTCTTCGACAATGCGACATCTAGGCCAACTTCATACATGCTGTCCTGGATTTATCCTACTGATCATATTTAATCTAATTTGTTGCTAGGTGCGCAACACCTAATACAAAATTGCATGTATATTAGTTCTCCGCCAAAAACAGTATCAAACTTTTATATATTTAATTGAATGATATCATGAATACCGCGAAATTTGATAACAGATATCGATCAAGGCCTATATGTATAGATTTGTTGGAGTAACTGGTGTTCAAAAATAAATGTAATTCTCAATATTGTAGTGAACTTTAGCATAAATTGAAATCTATTGTGTTGGTATCATGTATCTTTTCGGCAACCATAGTGTTGTTATCAGGTACTGACATGTTAGCTATAGTATTGGTATCATTTACAAGCTTGGTATATATTATATATTGGGAGTTGTCTTTGAAAACTCATTTTTGAAGACTTTATATGAAGTTAGCTTCACTACTGCAGGTTTGCACATTGATATAGGATATCAAACTGTTCGATTTCCCCACATTCCACACCCAAATATATAGTGGGTAAATGGCGTAATAACAGCTCCTACGTTTGAGTCGCGAGTAGGCGTGAAACGAATGTGCACGAAATCATACGTTGAGATTATGCTGCCTTTGCTTTATCTTTCTGGTCATATTTTAACTAATCTGTTACTAGGTGCGGAACACCTAATACACAATTGTATATACATTAGTTCTCCTTCACAATCAGTATCTAACAGTTATAATAGGAACATATTGGCTCTAAGTAAATAGAGAAAGTTAACCGATTGTGATAAAATTTACCTATGGTTTTCGCTATTCCGATAAACCTCTTTTCCAATAATTCATT
Source organism: Eudiplozoon nipponicum (assembly GCA_029291075.1). Taxonomy (NCBI): domain Eukaryota; kingdom Metazoa; phylum Platyhelminthes; class Monogenea; order Mazocraeidea; family Diplozoidae; genus Eudiplozoon; species Eudiplozoon nipponicum. The sequence continues at coordinate 32,835 of JAQBSW010006733.1, read as the reverse complement.
TATAGTTTAGAATTTGTTAACAATATATAATACAACCTTGTTTCATAAAGTCAAAAGAAAATTCAATCAGGTAATCGCAAAACTGAAATTTGCTCAAAGGGCGCAATAAAAACGCTTTGCACGAATTACCTTCCGCTTTAACATTAACTCATCTAGCCAAATATCTGAAATGGTTTACCGACCACTCAAATAAGTAAATAAATCTACTGGTCTATATAACATTAACCTTCTGCAGAAATTCTAACTGACCAGAACTATAAATATAAGCTTCAGTTATGCATCACTGGCAAGAATTAAACTAAAATAATTCCATCGCATTAAAAAAGCCAACAATAACGCATATTTCGAGAGAATAAGCTCAAATTTATAAAATAATCAATCAACAAACGTCAAGAAATATTTTGTGGTAACATTTTAAATGCAAGTAGAATATTCTCAGCGCACAAATCTTCCAAAAACAAACTTGGCTAAGTTGATGTTCAACACTACTCTTATGCTGCATTGTTATAATAAAGTCATTTGTCGAAGGGCGGAGAATATATAAATATATGCCACGATAAGTATTGTTCTGGCATGCGTCTGTGCATTGTTAGTGAATCTGTGATGAAAGCAATTTGTAGTGGTGCTTACAATTATTATTGAAACTACTTAAACAATTTACGCTGGCCAGAAGTTTCTATTGCGCAGAAAATAAACAAAGTAGAATTCGAGACTTTGTTTCGAAGCTCATCCAGCATGTTGGCTGACCTAGAACAGAAAAATGTACTATCGAAAAGATTAAGTTGATTGGCTAATGTCAGCAATTTGAGAATCAGTATGGAGTTTATACAAATCACACTCTTGTATTGTAATTGTATCATTGCTTCACCACATTTTCATTTTTTCAGCATTTTTATCATTATTTGTATTTGCTATTCATCTGCATTTCGACTTCGGTTCATACTCACCATTAATTTTTCGCATCACAGTGCTTTCTCGCTCACTTATATTTATACGCCCAATTGCAACTGCAACCTGTATATACATAAGCCAAATTCATAGGCGAAAATACAAGGGTCCTAAAGAATATTAAACGAATGGAGTCTCCAATACGCGTTAGCCTTCCAGTTAGTACCTCCAGCCTTTACATAACCAAGTGTGCTTTTCCAAACAGCTGACAGTTGATTTTGCCTGAAGATTTTGTTTAGATGCATGAAGGCTTGTGGAAGTTTTCGTTTAATTTTTGATCAATTAAATGGATTGGAGTCAAAAATGAATGCCCTCACCCATTCTGTTCGCGAGAGGAAGGCTGCAACAAGAAGGCCAGGAGCTGGACTGCGGTTGTCAAACTTCTGAAGACGCATAATATGTATATTTATTCAATAACAACCATGCTGAAAAGCTGAACTATTTACTAATAATAATTAAACGTAATTTGGTTGCACGGGCAGTAATAACAATTATTTAAGTTAAGGTTGCGATCTTGATGAAATATCCACTTCCGCTATGTACATACATTTGACAGTATAAATTAAGCATTGTTTAGTGTAGAAAAGGCAATTCATTTAGTAGACCGGTTTCGTCCCTATTGGGAACTCATCACATACTGTCCAGAATTCGCCACGGACAGGGCTCTAATCTGTGCACGTCTGCTTAGGATTCTGTTTCTCTCACCACTGACACTATACACAATTTTCAGTTATATACCAACTAATGTTTCTTAGTGTTTCCGTTAGATGAAGCCTGTATGGCATGGCTTCAGACTTAAGGTTCCAACTAAACACCCCAAATACGATACCTGGGGATTATATATTTAATTAAACCAGCTTTGCTTGCGCTGGCGGTGATAACATTTATTTAAATCAAAGCTGCGAGCCGATGTAAACAACAATCCCATTATGCATCCACACTTATCAGTAAAAACTAAACGTTGTATAATGGGAACTTATCACATACTATCCAGAAATTGCCGCTGATAGGGCTCGAACCTGGGCAGATATGTTTCGGTATCCGTTGTTCTAACCATAAAGCCGTCCTGCCACGTGCAACACACTATTTTCAGTTACATGGTAAACGTTTCTTGGTTAGACTTCCCCCAGGGTAGAGCCTACATGGCATCTCTGTAGATCTAAAGTTCTAGATAAGTACACCAATCCGTCATTATAGACCAAACTCTATGCTACCTGGGAAAAAGGTATTTACTTGAACATTTATATAATTGACTGAACTTTGGTTGCGGGAGCGGTGATAAAATTTATTTAAATCAAGGTTGCGATCTTGATGTAAACACCAGTCATATTGTGCAGAAACATTTGTCAGTATAAATTAAGCAATTTATAGTGTAGTAAGGGCAATACCTCCAGAGGATTGGTTTCGTTATTACTGGAAACTCATGACGAGCTACTCAGAAATTGCCGCGGACAAGGCTCGAACCTGGGCACGTCTGCTTAGGAATCTGTTGCTCTAACCACTGAGCCAACCTGCCGCACACAATGCAAAATTTTCATTTATATAATAACGAATGTTTCTTGGTTAGCCTTTCCTTTATATGGAGCCTATTTAGCATATCTGTTAACATCGTGTTCCAACTAACCAGCCCTATCTGTTATTATAGAACACATACCATGCTACTTATGGAAGTGGTATTTAATTGAACATTTATACAGTAAAACGAACTTGCACGTGCGGTGTTGTCTGTTCTTTAACGACAGATTCGAGGGGCTAGTTGGAACTTCAAGTCAACGGTGATGCCATATAGGCTCCACCTAAAGGAAAGGCCAACCAAGCAATATTAGTTGGTACATAGCTGACAACCGGTCAGCTGGATGAATTGCATTGTCTACATTATAAAATGCCTAGTTTATACAGACAAATGTATGTATATAACGGGACTGATATTTATATCGAGATCACAACTTCGATTTAAATATTTGCTGTCAATAAGTATGAAAATTTCGTTAACATATTTCCCAGTTTTCTGCCGTTCTTGGGCGCAGTCCCTATTTTATTCATAATATATCATTTTATTTTGTATCAAAATTTAGTTTCACTTTTTCTTTGTTGTTCATTTAAAGATGACTTTACGTCCTGCGCGGCTATATAAGATTAATTTTAGTAAGAAATTTTTGACGTGACTCGTTTCGCTTACAAATTGAGATCTAATACAAGGAGTGAAATTTATTGATAAAAATAGATATAATTAAACTCACTTGTTTGAAGCTACCTTATTTCCGGTGGATTTCCAGAAATGATTACATTCTAAATGTTGTGCAACATTCCCGGTGCCATTTAAGGTGTCAAGATAATTTAGTTGCTACCTAAGATGTTTAATGATGCGGTTTGGTTGTAAAATAAGGTGAGCATTGTTCCCTAAGCAACAGGTGATGGGAAATGTCCCAGGTCCGAAATAAAACGTTAATCGAGAAAAATAAATAATAATTACGTTATAAACAGGCAAGAACCAAAGTAAATATAATTTCAAAAACAAATAATTCGGTAACATTTAGCCCAGACGAAAGTAGACCTTTAGAATGCAAAAGACACGTTTATCGCTTGTTAAATTACCTTGGTTCACTCTCAAGGGTGGCTGATGTACACCCGTTATTTTTACTAAATCAATTGGAACCGACGTTGCGGTTCTTATTTATTTGAACTATCGTAAGGGTTCACGTTAAGAAAACAGCGCAAATCAAACACAATTACAAACCAAATTAAGCAATATGGTACAAATAATCAATTTTTATTTATTTAAAACGCTCAAAGCTAAAAATTTGTTAGCAAAAATAATGCATCCAATAAACAATATCAGTATGCATATACACATACCTGTTTAACCGCAACAGATTACGATAAAGTATTGGTACCTTAAAATTAAAGATTTTCTCCAAACAGTTTCACCATGCACGTGACGTCGAGATTACAAAACAAATTGTTAGTCACAAAATAACTGCGTATATATATATATATATATATATATATATATATATATATATATATATATATATATATATATATATATTACGGTTTGATCTGCGAGTGCATATGCACATGTGTCTGTGTGCATTGCATTTTAGAGTAATGTTTTAGATCTGGTCATTCATGTACTGATCGAGTGAGTTTTGACTAAGTGTTCACCTTGTTGGCTGTTAAATGTACGAATGTTATTGCCCAGTTTGTTGTCCTTCGTTTCGCCTTGTTCTCCAGCTTCATTTTGCCGCTTTGGTAACAGTACAGTGATGTGCGAATTGCACTTTTGATTGTTCATATTATTTAAATCAAGTTTGTGAGCTTGAAGTAAACACCAATCCCAGCGCATTCAACCAGACGTCGAACAATATGACAACAGTTCAGTCAGTCAGATCGCTCATGTTGCTGTGAAAATTCTCTCGCTGTTAACGATAGAAGTGTTTGCAGTTTACGCAGCTGTTTTCTCTTTAGCTTGTTGTCAATCCGATCGAATGTTTACTAAGGATGGTCTAATTGGTGTTTGGGTGTTCCTAAATGTTAATAAATTGCTGTTGGACTGTGTGATTCCTCGTCAGTCGATTTAAACATCATATTGATGATACTTTTGAATTCAGAACTGAGAAAGTTGCCAAATTCGAAGTTGTACAAAAAAAGTCTGAAAAATTATTATACATATGTTAAGTTCTTTATATAAAACAACAAGCACCAGGCCTAAGCATTCAAAAGATTAACCGACAAGATATTTATTCGATGAGCAACGAATTACACAAACAAACAACAATTTACTAGAATCCAGGCAAACCAGAACACCTTTTATAGCAGCCTCGACAAACACTCGATCAGAATGGCAATAAACTGAAGAACAACAGCGGCTGCAGAGACGGTATTACTACCATCGTTAACAGTGACAGAATTTTTTTTAAATATGAGCGATCAACACTGCAATTCGTATATACTGTGCTGCTACAAAGGAGGCAGAATGAAATTGGAGAACAAGGCGACACGAAAGACAGCATACAGGGAAAACATCCATACGCGTCACAGCCAACAAAATGATCACGGTAAAAACCCAATTCATCAATACAAGAATGACCAGATCTCAGATATCATTCTGAAACACAATGAGAATGAACCTACACGCTCACAGACACACAAACGGAAACATGCGAATATGCATTCACAAATTAGTCCGAAATAAACCACCGAAAAAAATTATATATATATATATATATATATATATATATATATATATATATATATATATATACATTTACAGGTAAACGCATATGATAACCTTACGTAACCGGATACTTTCACTGTGCATCTGAGCGGCAAATACATAAGTATGATCTAATGCACTCAAGCGCGATTGAATGTCCAGTACCCTAATATTAAATGGGATAATTTATTCATGGTGAAAAAAACCAATAAAAATGGATTAAATCTTCAAATAGAATTATGAAGTTGCATGAAATTAAACACTAAATAGCTGTAAAAACTAATAAACTAGACATGAGCATAACCAAAGCTTAGGAGTGAAGGTAAAATAGAGTGAGAGAAATATTGGAGCTGAACAGATTAAACTATTGTCTAAAAACTTATTAATTTAGAAGCTATCTTAAAAGAGACTATGATCTTGCGAGGCATAGAGCCGATTAATTTAAATAGGGAGAAATTAATTTCAGTTAAGTTAAAAATAAAGCAGTTTTAAACATAATTAGGCAGAAAATCTTTAATAAAAGACAGAACGGCAAAAATGTCACTATAGCAATATGGTTGAGGGGGGATATGCAAAACTATTCTAAGCCTACCCTCTCAACTAATATATTCCAATTGACAGTTCAAGTCTCCTTTTTGACCTATCCAATTAACTCGAGTCCTTCTAACCTAGGCTTTCTGCCAACATATAAGGCCTCATCCAAATTTTGGCTCAGCACTTTTCTACTATTGTTAAATTTACGAAATCGCATCTGGATTTTATTTCAATTGAGTATCATATTAGAAATTGTGCTTTGTGGAGTGCTGTCATTAATCAAGTTGATTCCACAATTGACTTTTGCGGGACAATTGACTGCACTCGTAGGTCGGTAAAATCTTGATTCATTTACATTTATAGGTGCACAGCTTGTATTTAGCATTGATTGATAGGTTCTCACTGGTCCCATCCCTCTAAAGCTGTCCACAAGCTGCTTGTTTGAAAATGCTGTTGAAACAAGTTTCTTCCATTTTTTTCCGAACTTTCGGGACTTCATTTCCGGTCCCATCTTCAGAGTTGACACCATACTCACAGATTAAAACATTTGTGCCTCAAAGTATTCTACTATTACTAAATTTACGAAATCACATCTAGATTTTATTTCAAATGAGTATCTTAGTAACTTGGTTATCCGGCTGCAAATAAAAATCGGAATGCATTTCAAATCCTCTCAATTTATCTGATGGAGTCCACAATGAGTGCTTGGCTAGGTTCGATCTCCAAATATTCTGACATTTCGGTAAAATGTAACAATAGGCGACTTTGTTCTTATCTACGATCAACGCGTAAATAAAATTTTACTGTTTAGTCAGAAAAGGAGAATCTTTATATTATACTGACGTAAAGCTGTTTTAAAATGTGAAAACATTACCAGGTAATGTATCATCATATTTGTCTCTTAGATATATATTGACTGGTTGTGCAATGCGAGCGTCACATCTTGATACTCCACGATTTGCATTCGTGGGTAGTCGCTAAGACCCCATTGATCCCCATTTCCAAGTTCGCATCGAGTTTGCCTTCGTTATGGCTGGATACTGATTCTTCCCTTTACTCCGAAGGCTTCAACATCGTTCATACTAATGATGAGGTTATCGCTCTGCACTACAAGGTTCGCTAATATCTAATTAATCCGCATTGAGTTGGTCTTCGTTGAGGCTGGATGCTGATGTATCCTCCGAAGGCTTCAACATTGTTCAAACTAACCACTGGAAATAAGAGACGATCTACCCTACGTTGACTGGAAACGTTTCGATTCAAAATTTCCGGAATCATCATCAGGACTCTAATCACACATACAAAGTAAAGTGCTCACAGTAGCACATTTAAGCTTAAATCTGCCATTGTGAGCATTGTACTGTGTATGTATGATTAGAGGCCTGATGATGCAGTTTGCAATTTAGGTTACTATCAAAATTAATCTTTAAACAAAGTTTGCGGACTTGAAGTAAACACCAATCCAATTGGTTTTTACTTCAAGCTCGCAAACTTGATTTAATGAATTGTTACCACCACCCGCGCAATCAATTATTGTTAAATTTTATTACCCTTTAAACCTCAATTTGGTTATCTTTTAAATTAATTTTTTGAAAATTTTTAGTACTAAAGTATTAACAACTTTATCTATTTACCATGAGGATTAAGTGTTACAATTGGCTTCCTTATCCCAATACTCCATCACGCCCAGTATTATATTTGGAAATCACCAATCACATGTTAGGCAAATTTAACGTATTGATTTAGGGTAAACATCATAACTTTGGATTGCTCATCTATGTACATTTACTAGCATATAAACTGAAAAAATAACTACAGACAACTACAACATTAGCATGTACAAAGGTTACCTTACACGATTATATATATATATATATATATATATATATATATATATATATATATATATATATATATGACAGTAAAAACAAGGATATCAAAGGCAAGTCATCCAGTAGACCGATTTCATCTTTGTTAACGAGAATCTGCCACGGACGGGCTCGAACCACGGCACGTTTGCTTCAGTCTGTAAATCTATCTTTTGCGCCACCTGTACTATACATGACATGCAATATATATTTATATATTAGCTCTAGATTTTTGCTTAGCATTTCCTTCAGGTGTAGTCCTAGCGGCATCTCTTTAGAATTATATGTCCAACTAGCTACTTCCAATTTGTCATTATAGAAAATGCACCTCGCTGCCTGGAGGACTGGCATTGAATTGAGGATTTATACAATTTGAAAGAAATTATTTAGGTCGAGGTTGCCGGATTCAACTAAAGACCTGTCTCACTATGTACAACGAGTATAAAACTAAAAACGAATTTTTTTTATAAGAAGAATAATCACAATCAGAAATGTATCAGCATTAATAACTGATACTTAACAGCAGAGAAACCAAAAGGTCTTTTCCCCAATCAACATGACGGTTGTATAAGAACGATAAAGGGGAATGATGATTTGGATTCAAAGTGTACCTTCGGCTACCGTATACTGACGAGCGAAATTTTTTCAGAGCATCTGATTATGAGGCGCCAATAATCAAATTATCTACGAAAGCCAAAACACAGTAACAAATTAGTTTAAATATGACTAGAGGGATGAACCAAAGTCAGCATGAACGGAAGGTGTAATATTATGTGCACAATTGTTTCGTGCTTACTGGAGACTTATCAGTAGGTGTCGGTATTACGCCCTATATCCCCTACATATTTTAATGAATAATATGGGACAATTGGACAATGTAATCTTCTATTCGAATGCGTAGACCTGCAGTAGTGGAGCTAACTCCATATAAAATCTTCAGCAATGCGACTTCAAATCCATCTCACAATATATAATATATACCGAGACTGAAATGGGTACCAAAACTATGTATGTTGAGTCATTGCCTGATGCCAATACTACGGTTGTCAAAACCGTGGTTGCAGATTCGGTACATGGTAAAAACAAAATGAATTTAAAGATATACTAAATTTAACCACAATTGAAATTTAAGACTACTTATGAACACATTTTCGACAGAAAACCCATACATTCTGCCCTGATCGATATCGGTTATCACACTTCACGATAATCATTCTGGTCCTATTTAAACTAATATCTTATTAGATGTGCAACACCTAATGCACAATTGTAGTTGTAATTCGCAATTTTGGTGCTACCGAGTATCGACTAGGCAACCATAGTGCTGGTACGTTTTACAGGCTCGGAATATATTATACATAATGAGTTGGCTTTGAAGTCTCATTGTCGAAGACATTATATAAAGTTAGCTCCACTACTAAAGATTTCCACATTCGTCTAGGAAATTGTACCACCCAATTGTCCCACATTCATAACAAAAATATATAGTGGATTTAGGGCTACTACTTTTTTAGGCTCCTACTGATGAGTCACTATTAAACACGAAACAAATGAGCACGTGTTCTCAAATTGTCAATATAATTCTACGCGTTCACTTCGTAGAGATAGGATAGCTGCATCTCCATACTACCGACAACATTCATCCAAACGCTGTTGCTAATTAGGCTTTTAATTTCTACTGGTACGAGCGCATGAAACGATAGCTCACTGCCAAAATAACTTCAATTTAAGTTTGTACTACATGGTCTTCTATTCATAACAGACTATTAATGTCGAGTACGAGTCGAGGCGTTTGGCGATTTCGTTGGGTAGCAGCGGAAATTCCCTGGCAGTCAACTGTCTCTATACGAGGTGTCTTATCTTTAGCTAGCCCAGTAACACCAATAACTTTTACGGAAGAATAAATTTAACTCACCATACTTGTCTGTTTCTATATATCATGGAAGTCACAACTAGACAACTAAAAAATGGCTAACTACGATCGAACGTTAACGCTTATGGTGAAAAAATCAATTTCATTTCAATAAAATCAGTATTAAGCATCAGGAAAATGCTAATTTCACAACTTGTTTACAACTGAAAATGGCATTTACCTGAAGAATTGACTACATTACTATGCGTTTACTAGGACAGCCACTTTTAGTATTTCAGTGTTAAAATTTGTAGATTAAACCAATTTGCATTATGTAGTTCCATAACTATATAAAGGGAATTCCTATTCTTTTCGCATCAGGGGCTCTCAAAAAACCTAAAATCATATTACTGACGAAATGAAGTTGTCTCATTGAACACATTGAGGTGAAAAAGCTACTGGAAGAACAGTGCGTATGATGGCGAGAATTATACACCGGTAGTCAGGAAATACCGTCGCCATTCACCTATTAATTCAATATATTTTGCGGTAGTTCAGTCGAGAAAAATAGCAGACAATTTCATTTACTGACACGGCTCAACATTTCTTGATCATTTTTTGAGCAATACCAACCGAAGGTTCTAACCAGTTTGATATATGTATGTCTAAGCAATTTAAGACGCGGAATAAATCAATTGTATTTTAAACCATGTCATACTAAAAAGAAAATTAGGAAAAACAATTTTAGTTTAAACAACTATAATAGTAAATAATTAGCAATCGGAATGTCAATATACTAAAAGCATAAGGGCAAACAAATTTCTGTGCAATGGGTTGTAATATTATCGAGGTTACTCTTCGGAATCAGTTGAAATCAATCATAAATCAGTTAAAGGAACGTTTAAATATAAGCGATAATAAAAATTAACAAATTAAAATTTTGTATTTTTTACGACAACTTGAAGAATGTAGAAGAATTAATTGTTTCAGCACAATAACGTATGTTCACGAAGATGTAAATTATCATTTTCTTATTTTATCTTGCCTTAATAAAGAGGAATAAATAAAATGTGCATAAATATTTAAAGATAACGTATACGACTAATATAATATAAGCATTACAAAATCATTGCAAAAATTGGCAAAAATGTTAGACCACAAGAATATTTACATAGGTTTAAAAGAATTATTGTAAAACAAAATCGAAATATAGGTATTTTAAAAGTAATTACAAATAATTTTAACTAACCTGCACTATTGCACAAAAAAGTTAAACCAGATAGATAATACATCAGCGTCAAGGAACAAATGCTTCACTTCCATATAACCAGAACAATCATGGGTGAGAACATTAGGTCGTCGATTCCAGTTGGAATCAAATCGATAGTTAGTGTTGCACATTTTATAAATTGATATGTATACATTACTATTCTTACTTCTAATGAAAGGAATTCTAAGACAATAAGCAATCGACAAATTTATATGCTTAGAAAAAATACATGAAACAACAAAAATAAAATATTCATTTAACGTAAATAAATGGAGACCAGTCTTTAGAAATGTAGTTTATAATAGAGTCTGGATGCATATCACATAAAAATACATCGCCACTGGATCAGATAGAGGAAAAAAAATAAATTATGGAGCTCACTGTGTGTATGATAGCGAGTATTGTACTGCGGTTTCAAAGACAGCGTCACAGTCGCTTTCTTTCTCACAGTTCCTGGACAAAGCGCATGAAAGCACGGGAAATTATCAGCGGAATAAACTTAAGCAACCTACTACTTTTTCACAGGAAGGATACTGGCATCCATCTATTGTCGCCAAGGTTCACGAGAATGCTGCCAGTACGACAATCGTCAGGTGAGAAACCGATATGGCCACAGACTCTCCTTTTAATATAATGCAGCAAACAAAAAAAATTTACTTGAATGCTGATGCCAGTGCTAACCAAAACCACACTAAGTGACTTCTTTGCTACTAATATGCCAAAAATAGCTATAGGAAGAATGATGAGCGAATTGCAATATTTCTAACAATACTTACAGTAAACAAAGCGATAGCTAGTCTGTTGAGCATTATCATCCAGGTCAGATAAACCAGCACATAACAACTAAAATTTGGTCCCATGAGAACCCATGCCTATTTATCCAGTTAAGAGGATTTTATGTCTAAAACAACAATAAGTGATTTATCCTAATTTCGCTTAAACCAATCCATTTATTAACAGGTATGAAATTAGCACCCCAGATCCTCTAACGGTGTACAATTGCAACACAACGACCTACCACATATTATGGAGAATGCTCGGAGTATCACGGTAACTCATACATAGTTTACTAGCCCGTAGTAAAAAATCTAGAGGGATATCTTCATCAGTAGACAAAAGTTTTGGCGTAAAATTCCAGTGCAAAATAAATCAAATCAACTTCCACGGAACCAATGAGAGTTTAGGCACATAGAACATCATTTATTATTTTTAAATTCGAATAAAGGTCTATATCAACATGCAAAAATAAATAAATCTTTCAAAACTATCATGGCAAACAATATTTCCAAACATGGAAGTAAATAACTATTATATTTATCAAAAGCAGTACAGTCATACATATTATACCGTAATTAGATTACTCAAATAGAAATATTTTTAATCTTTGAGTATTTTAACTCTGAAACGTTATTTAAAAAATCTAGAGGGATATCTTCATCAGTAGACAAAAGCTTTGGCGTAAAATTCCAGTGCAAAATAAATAAAATGAACTTCCACGGAACCAATGAGAGTCTAGGCACATAGAACATCATTTATTATTTTTAAATTAAAATAAAGGTCCATATCCCAATGCAAAAATAAATAAATCTTTCAAAATTATCATAGCAAACGAGACTTCCAAACATGGAAGTAAATAACTATTATATTTATAAAAAGTAGTACAGACATATATATTATACCGTAATTAGATTACACAAATAGAAATATTTTTAATCTTTGAGTATTTTAACTCCGAAATGTTATTGAAATACACAGCCTGTCAAATAAAGCATTGCTTAAATTACTGAATCTTTGCAATCATTAAAATGAGTTACGTCAACATAGTTATAAATCCGGAGCCCATTTGCTTCGGTGTCTTGGATTCTATCCACTGCGCCACGCTTGCCGCATATCACATGTAATTTGGAGTAATATATGAACTTATGCTTCGGGTTAGCTTTCCCTTCAAGTGAAACCAATGTGTAATCATTTAAGACCTGAAGTTCTAACCAGCTACCTCTGATCTGTCATTACCCAACAGGCACCATGTCAACAGTGTTATCCCACTGTGACATTAGTTAGGTGCTAATTAGCTAATTACCAGTAGGAATTGACACTATGCACACAAACTATAATGCAATTAACCGGTTTCGGGTGGAGATCCGCAATATTTCAGTCCCAAAGAGGTTTACCAATTCTTGACCAATTTGAGGCGAAATATCGGTTCATACTTTTGATCAGATAATATGCACAAAATAAATCCGTCAACATGAGTAGATATAATGTGCTTAATGACATACGTATATGCTCCTAACCTTAAATGAACATTTTGTTAAAAGGTACTTCATGCCTAACACAAATAGCTCACTAAATAAAAAATTGTTACGTTTTAATCAAGGTTGCGATCATGATATAAACACTGGAGCTATTATGTAGATACATTTGGCAGTATAAACTAGGTATTGTACAGTGTAGAAAAGGCAATTCATTCAGTAGACCCGTTTCGTTCTTATTGGGAACTCATCACGTACTTTCCAGAATTTAACGCGGACGGAGCCCGAACGTATGTCCGAGGCAAATTCTGGCCAGTACGTGATGAGTACCCAATAAGGACGAAACCGGTCTACTGGATGAAATGCCTTTTCCACACTCTACAATACTTAGTTTATACTGGCAAATGAATATATATAATAGACCCGGTGTTTTTTTTGCTTAGAAGTAATTTTTATCACCGCCCAGCAACCAATGTTTGTTTCATTAATTAATTGTTCGTCCAAATAATCATCCAAAACCTCATACGCATTCTTAATTTAAGATGAACTGTTTCTTTCAGAGGCATTTCTTGTAAAAATTAAAAATACATTACGTATAGAAACCATTGCGAAAAGGACACCACGATATTGATATTAAAAAAATCATAAATGACAAGTTACATATGTTCTGATATAAAAATATGTGGTTATTACTCATTAAAAACATTTTAAAACAAGTTTCACATAGTTTCTGACAAGAAATGAGCAAATCACATGATTATATTACGAGTATGAAACGAGCAGATTAAAATGACTGTTTATTATCACAAATTTTAAATATTAGCCAAACGTAACATGTTTAAGAAAAACAAACGAGGATTAGGTACTCTGTATGTGTGCGATTTATGAGGTAAAAAGCATTAAAATCAGATAATTAAGCGGAAAATTAAAGGGGATGACAGCCATATAACATTGTAATCAACCATTTAGACAAAAAATTGCACATGTAGGAAGTTTTGCAAAAACCGTCCTCGCACTTGAAATTAACAAAATATGTCTTATTCAGTTAAGGATTTTGATTGGGCGCATTTTGTTCACCATATAATTAACTGACCATTCCTGAAGACTGGACCCCACCGTTGGTGAGATGGTTTGTGGGCCTTTGACTCGTTGGGTTATACTGGTGTGACGAAAGCACTGGCGGTTTTTCATACCAAGAAAACTAACAGAGAGAGGTTAATCTAACAGTCTCAATTCCCAACTAGGAACAGACCACCTACTTTTAATTTACAGCTGACACAAGTAGGCATATTATGGACACGTGAGAGTGAAGCATCAGTATATTATACAAGTATATGTTTATGTAATATTATTACTGGTAGTAGCTGAAAAAGTCAGCTGAATTAATACTGCATTTGACCGTAAATTTCAAATTTGAAAGTATCTCAGTGAATGACGACTATTCGAATGGCGCAAAGGCACAAAACTAGACTGTAACGCTCAGTCACTAATTAAAGCCTTGTTGCCAGTCAAAGCTACTACAATGCTGAACGAATAATGATCTCTTGAATGGATTTCCTATTAGGCTAAGACAGTGCACTATATCATGACGATCGGCTCCGTGCATTCAGCTTGATTGATCAGCCAAATATCTAGTGAAAAATCAATGCAAGCAACTTGAATTTTTGGCACTATTGAACTTCTAAGTATGCCTCTGGTTATCATGGCAAATTTTAGAACTCTAGCATTCTCTATAGAATGTACTGTATTATCAAAATTGAAGTTATATTTCATGCTCGAAACAAGCTTGTTCGCACCTAATCGACTAAATAGAGATTAAAAATCCCATTTTTCATTCACACGCCTGCTAATGACAATATAACGTTACAGGATTAAAAATGTCAAAAACTGGACTTGATGTCAAATAAGTGTGCGTGTAAATCATTCGTCTATAGCACTAAATAATAGATTCCCTTTCGCCAAGTTGCTAAAATCTTCTGATTATGATTTAATAAATAAAAAATCGGAAAAATGAAGACATTAACAATCACAAAATAGCCGACAATTTTAAAAGAATAAAAAAATTCGTGTGAATCTGGTTTATTCAAAATTTGTCCCAGCTAGTTTTTGGCGATAATGAAAAAAGGCGAGAATTTTGTAACATCCTATACTATTGCGTAATAAACTATAAAAAATTTTAACGATGCAAAGCTTAGTTTTTTTCTTAAATATTTGGCCACTACATTAAGAAAAACACATTAAATTCATACTTGTAAGAGAATCAATCTTACGAACAATGTATGCACCATAAAATAAAGTAAATTAATGCAAAAACAGTCATAAAACACAAAATAAAACGATCGATTTATAGAATTTATTGCGTATAAATAAAGACAAATAACAAAATAAGGAGACTATAAGCAAAAGGCTAAAATTATAAATTAAATCAATTTTTTAAAGAAATGACGAAGCTAAAACAGCAAATAAAATTGAGTACTTTATAATTTAAAAACAGTAGAGCTTTACGCATCAATTTCTTGTTTTATACATTACATGAACGCGGAGGCAAGAACAATTAGATTCTAGTAAATACAAAAAATATTGAAATATTTTTGAAGATGATAAACAATATCTTTAACACATTGAAAGACAAAGTAGAAATACGTTTAAAATTCAAACCAGCGCTTCCAATCAGTAGACAGACCTGAGTATTTTATATGATAATATTAACCCAAAAATTCGTACAAAGTCTACAACTGGGAAAGGAAATGATCGGCGTTTCTAAATACCTTTGAAAAGAATGTTTTAATCTTTCTAAAAGTGAGCACCATCAACTGCAGGTTATAAACCTCGATACACCAGCGCCAATCACAGCTGTAAAGATTTGAAGTAGCCCGATTCGAAATACCAAACATAAATTAAAAAGTAGTAATATCCAACAAGATCAAGTTGTTGAACGTGTGCCACTCTCACAGTTAGCAATGAACATTTGACACAATAACTGTCTACTAAAGGTTGAGCGCAATGGCAAATCAAAAAAAGAAAACAAGAGCTCCAAACTACTTAAAAAAGTGATCTGTACTGTGCTATTGAGGCTAATAAATATAGAAAAATCTCTGTTTAACACCATCAAATATCCTTGAAATATAATTTAAGTGTAAGGTTGCAATCGTAATATAAACATCTTTCCCAATATGTACATACATTTTTCACTATAAACTAAGTATTGTATAAAATAGAAAATGCAATTCATCTAGTTGACCGGTATTGTCATAATTGGGTACCCACCATACAATGTCCAGAATTTGTCACGGGCAGGGCTTGAACCAAGAGAGTACGTGATAAGTTCTTAGTAAGGACGAAAAATTCTACTGGATGAATTTCCTTTTATGCACTATACAGTGCTTAGTTTATAACGACACATTTATGTACATAATGGGACAGATATTTATAAGAAGATCAGAACCTCGATTTAATTAATTGCTATTATCACCCGTGAAATAAATATTCATTCAATTATGAACTATGTCTGATCTCTAACAAAGTCCTCCACATTGGTTCATCCATAAATAATTTACCAATTGCAGACACTAAAGTAAATTGAGCACTGTTATTCATTCAAGCCATTTGTCAGTTTAAGTTTTAGTAAAGTTCTCTCTTATCCATGTAAAAATCGTTCGGCTAATAATCTGAAAACGCAGGAATCTCATCTCATAGATAAAAAATAATAAATTTTGTTCGTAAATAATGACTATTCAACACGATAGAAAATGCAAATCTTCTTTTAAACCGGTTCAGTCCTCATCATTAGTAGTTTGAATTGCCACGATCATGATTTGAGTCCTAAAACTTATTATGTATGTCAATAACTTTGCGCATTGCTGTAATTTAAGTTATATATATATATATATATAAATGGTTTGTTGTTCTTGCGAATGTAAGGTAAAATACGGCACCTACGAGGATAAACATGCAGAAAAGACAAACTCAAAACATTGTATTTGCTATATTCGCGTATATGATTGATCTACATAGAATTTAATGTCTTACTCAAACAGAAAATATCATTAAATATTTTAAATAATATGCACAGCTACCTTCTAAGCTGGTGCCCGAGATTTCTAGTGAAAAGGCCTAGTTTATTAAGTAATGTCTCAAAGTTAGACTGTGCAGTTAGGCAGACAAAGATCACCTATAATATATGTTCAATACATTTATTTATAATAAAAAAAATCAAATTTCATAACAAGTTAGCGAAAACATTTTGCCATAGTTGAGAATTATCAATAAAATACCTTCAAAAATTCATGAACAGAAAACAATGAAAATAAATTAAACAATATACGCGGCGCTACCATCGTTTGTTTCATTTCCGTGATTGACTGTCGCAGGTCGTAGATTACCCCTTTTAGGTCAGCAAAACATTGATTTCATCACATTTCAAAGGACAGGACGTGCATGCCTCTTTGACTGATGTATTCTGACTAGTCCCTCTCACTCTGAAGGCTTCAATGCGTGCACCAGCCATTGGACATTTTGGAGGTGCAGTCAGAAAAAACTGAGACTCCGACATTTTCAATGGTCAGTACACTTCAGAATGAAGGGGCCAGTCAGAACCCATCAATCAAAGAGGCATACACATTGAGCTCCTGCAAATGTAATGGAATCAGCGTTTTTCATACATACAAGTGCTTATCTACGGCCCGCTAAAGTCAATGGCGGATAGGAAAAACAGTAAAAAATTTCCTTCTCTAGTCCATACTTAGTGAAACAACGTTTTATTTGAATTATATTTAGAAATATATATATATATATATATATATATATATATATGTCAGTAGAACCATTTACTTAGATCAATACAACTATATGTAACCTTGATTCTCGACACAGCCACTATTTTAGCTTCTTATTTATAGGTACATGATCGTAACTGTAGCTCGGCTCTGGTACGTCTTATTATTGTGCATGATAATTTATCGCGCATTTATCATTATCTTTAATTTAACTTAATTGTGCTACTTTAAGAATAAGAAACATATTAGCACAATTTTTATATAGATGTACATTGTGAATGACATCATGCACCAAATTGGCTTTATTGTTAGCCTTCCTATAAAGTAATTGGAGTCTCTTAATAACTAAGGTTTTTACTAACCACCTTCCATCTGTCATTACACAAAAGATACCCTGTCACTTGAGAAAGTTATATTGATTTGGAGTATTATATATATATATATATATATGCAAAACTGGTAAATTATAAACAAGCCTTATTAATACGGTTTATATTTAATATACTACATATTGCTTGATTTATTACGCATTACTTTACGCCAATACACGAAATTGTTAAATTTTCATAAATTCTATCCGGACACCCATCCTTACTGTACACACACCTGTTATCATATACGTAACAGAAGCTGAATAGCATCTAAACAGTATATAATATAATTTATACACAACTAACGTACCTACAAAAAGTGAACAAATTTTCCAAAACCGAAAGGAATAATAATAATTTTCCAAGCCAATTTGTATAGAAGAAGTATTTGTAAACATAAATTTGGTTATAAGCTAGTTCGTTCAAAACCTAACATCGTTATCGCTATTTTGAATTTAATTATTAATAAAAAAGAGTGGATGACCCGCACACTTATTTCGTTTGTGACAACAAATTTTTTTAAAGCTTAGCCACTATTGTATCAAGCAATGTTAGGTAAATTATATGGTGTTTTCCCATGTTCGTCTGTTAACATCCAACACACTTTTTACGTACGCATATTCAAAGTTAAGACCCGGCAAGTTGTCTGAACAGAAATCAATAATACTTATATTTAACCCATTAGCACCAGCCAATTTTATTTTTCCATTTTTCTTACTAGGGACTATGCTTTTTGAAGTAAATTCGTCTACATTTACATTGCAGTTTTGCTGCTTCTCAACTTCACCAGCGACGGGAACCTCAGTTTGGTCGATCATTCCTTGCGACCTTCCCTCGTTCAGCCATTCGAGAAACGCTCGTGTTCCCTGTTGGGCCAGTCCACATAAGCCACGGTGTTTGATTGAAGTGAAGCCGAGTCGTGTTATGTGCTGCCAAATTAGTTGACTAGTTGGCGTCAACACGCCTTGGTGAATGCAGAACTGATTAGGAACACGATGGTTGGGACTTCAAAAGTGGAAATGAACATATGATGAACAGTGAAGAACTGAACTCAGTTAAAGTGCCACAAAAATTACCTGACATTGCAGAAAGATTTTATTTCTATGCAATGTTAAAATCTATTCAATTTGTATTTTCTCCCATTAGAATCGACGCATTTTTGCAGTACATTTTAAATTAAAATACTATGTTACAATTAAGTCCCATCCACCATCACCCTTACTCTAAATTATACCGACCCCAGAAAGTCAAAACTTAATAGTACACTAGGCTCATAGAAGCTAACAAAAGGTTAAGAATAGTAAAATGATGTTTAATACATGCCTGATGATTAGATGCCCATAAATAAATTAAAATATTTTTAATAAAACCTCTATTCCCTAGATGCGAATCTAAAATTTATCACTTATTTGTTATTTCAGTAAGATTCGACACATTACCAAACAATTTTTGTGCGACAAGTGAATTACGCCTACAGAACCTTAAAGAATTTTAGCTAACACCATGCAAAATATTTAAAACGTTAGTAAATATATGAATATATGTATGTATGCTACATATTTTTCTGTTGCGGAGAGTTATGTATATTTTATTGATTATCTAATAACAAATTATCTCAAATAGAACCAGAATGATATACCAAAGTCAGTATGAACAAAAAGTATAATCTCTCGTATAAATTCGCTTCGTGATTACTAGAGACTCATCAGTAGGAGCCGGTACCGCACCCTAAACCCACTATAAATTTTACCAAGAAATATTGGACATTTGGGCAGTAAAATTAAAAAAATTTTAAATCAAGTTTGCGAGCATTAAGTAAACACCAATCTCAATGTATTTAACCAGTCGTCGAACAACACAACAAAACTACCGTCAGTCACACGAACTGACGCGTTTCGACCTTCCATGATCATCATCAGATTACGACGGAAAACTGACTAGCGAGGATTAAACCGCAATGCATATATATATATATATATATATATATATATATATATATATATATGGAAAATTAGATATACGGCTCTCACCTCTAGAAGTCTCGCATAGACTTTACATCACTAGGAATATCGGCTGCACAGTTTCCATACAATCACAAACATTAACTTTTTGCAGCTTTCGCCACATATGTATAGATACTATAATTAATCAATCATTGATTGCGCATTTTGAAGTGAACATCGCTTCCAGTCCTCAAACAACATAGCAAAACTATCGTCAGTCACACGTACTGACGCGTTTCTACCTTCCTTGCATGGCGGTTGAATCCTCGCCAGTCAGTTTGACGTTGTATCCTGATGATCGTGGAAGGTCGAAAAGCGTCAGTACCTGTGACTAACGGCATTTGTGCTATGTTGTTCGACGACTGATTGAATACAATGAGATTGGTTTTTACTTGAAGCTCGCAACCATTATTTAAAGTATTCTTACCACCACCCGTGCAAACAGTGATTGATTAATTGTAGTACCTATAAAAATGTGGCGTAAACTGAAAAAGATAATGTTCGTGATTGCATAGAAATTTTGCAGCCGACATTTCCAATCAAGTACAATCTATGCGAGATTACTACTAGTGAGTGACGTATATATATATATATATATATATATATATATATATATATATATATATAGTACACTAATCGAAATGAAATTAGTGATTTAATAACAAATATTGGCGACCCACTAAATAAGCGTACGCCATGCCTGTGTGTATGTGTTCTCGTTTCTTTTTGATTAAGGAGTAATCAGTTACCCCACATGTACAATCATCCCACTGAAATTACGGCGATTTAATAAAATATGACGATTCCCCAGATAAGCGTATGCCATGTCCGAATTTGTGTATATTTGTGGGCGTTTGCATAAGACTGAGAAATAATCTTTTACATATAATTAGCGGCACGGGTATCATTCATTCAAGTGAAACTGAAATGATAAATGTCAATTATCATTAGTACACGTCAGACCTATTTTTATACTTACTTTCCTAAATGAAGCAATTAGGAATGGTATCCCGGTTAAGATGGAACAAGATACTGTGAATACCCGAGCGCAAAATTTTCACAGTAAGTAATTAAGAGTTAATAAAATTAAATTAGACAAGGATAAACTGTTTCAATAGGATAGAAATAATGGTTGGAAGCGAAGGTTGCACGAATCAGAATCAGAAACTCGATGAAGTAAAAGCATAATAACACTGGATTGCTATTAACTTACAGGAGGTGGTGGGGGGTGTGAGTAATTCGATGTCTACAAATTATTTTCGGATAATCTTATAATTTGTGGTGACTGTTATTTAAGAGACGAGCAGTGTCAACGTGGCGGTTCGTACTGGTAATGCAACCGCGCTGATGAAGTTAATAGCCAAGCGTCAAGAATTGAGATAATTAATCTTTGTCGAGAAGAGATCAGCAGCACATTGAGTATTCCTGCTACATAGTGTGCCACAGGTAAACACTACAGCTTGTTAGCCTTCTAGAAGGAAGAGTAGGAAGCTGTAGTAGGGCAGCTAGATGGAGTTGTCTGTCTGCCTACATATAGTGTGTGTATATATATAGTATATATATATATAGTGTATATATATAGTATATAAATATATATATATATATATATATATATATATAGTGGTGTATAGTAGTTCAGATGCAGTGCCAAATGACTAACCGAATGAATGGCTGACTGACTGACTGGTTAACTCCTATCGTGTATATTTTAAAGTGCCTACGGAAATTGTGTTAGAAACTATAAATTATGTTATTTATAATTTATTTATGTATATAACAATATGTATATTAACAATATTATTTAACAAATATCAGAACATAAAGCTTAAATTCAATATCAATACTCCACGTAAAACTATGTCTGTTCAATAAAATCAAATAAGTTGGTATATAACTCGAAATAACGTGTAATTTGCGGCAGTGGTAGCGCAGTGGATGTGTGAAAGACTCCTTAAAAATGTTCCTTTAGTTGAGCCCCGGTCGCGGAAAATTATCACGAGTTCCATCTACTTGATGATTTAAATTTGATATCTCAGGCAATGTCTTATTTATACCAACAATATATATATATTCATAGCACTCATTTCATGTGGAAAGATAAAAAGTAATTTTATCAGATCCAAGAACCGTCTATTTATCATATTCTCCTAAAGTATATACAAATGAATATATATATATATATATATATATATATATATATATATATACCACAATTCCTACCCATTAATATGCACGTTTTTTATGTTCATATGGCTATCTGTCTGACAATTTGGCTATAACATCGTTATCAAACATGTAAACAGAGTTTAATTTGATATATGCTATCCAAACAACTTAGACAAAGAAATTTATTTCTAAACCACACAAGTTCAGATACACTTGCAGCTTACCCAAATCTTTGATCCAAAAAGTCAATCATTTCATTAGCGTCAATGGTATTGGCCCAATGCGATACAATTGATGCCGGTGGCCAAAACTCTGGTGGTGGACGTATTGAATTGTGATTCTCCGGAATATAATTCTGACATCCGGTAGCCAGAAAAGCTGGAGGAGGGACAGTCTGCGGTAGAATACTGAACGCAATTACCTGTGATAATAATTAAATAAATTTTAAATAAAAAAGCAAAAGTTTGCTAAAAATTCCTTCTAAATAACCCAGTTACCGGTACCCAGAAGCAAAGAAACAAACTATCTTTGTGAACGGATTTGCCAAAAATAGTTAAATTGAGACCAATTCCAAATAAACGGTTAAATGAACAAGCAAACATAGACACAATGGGATTGGTATTTACTTCAAGCTCGCAAACCTAATTAATAAATTGTTACCATCACCCACGTGATCAATAATCGTTTAGTTGTATTATATATATATATATATATATATATATATATATATATTAGGATTGGCCTTCAGTTCCCAGTTGGTCGTGTTCATCGTCTCTTGCTCAAAGGCAATATTATGCTAAGCGTGTTGGTTCCAGTGCTCCGGTAATGTTGTATTCAGTCCTCGAGTACTTGGCTGCCGAAGTTTAAGAGTGTGCAGGCAAAACAGAATACAACACCAAGAACCCTCATATTATTCCAAGAAACCTGCAGCAAGCCATCCGCAACTATGAAGGCTGAACAAGCTCTTAGGTGGTGTCACAGCCATCCAATGTGGTGTTCTGCCTAACATTCAGGCTGTACTTCTGCCAATATAGATAGCTTTGTTTTATACAACGTTCACAAAACAAATGCATTTTATGACCTATTGTAAAAACACAACACATATAAAGAAGCACTTGCATATGAGTATTTCTCATTTTCAAATTCGTTATCAGTTGTTTAAATTATAGTAATAGCTGCACGAAGCATTCTATCAGTAAGAAGGCTAATGACCACAGACGAAATGGTGACATAATAGAAAATATGATTTCTAGCTAAACCATGGGCTAATTTACATTTCTAATAGCTCACAAAGCAAAACAACGCAAAGACACATTTGAGCATTGCCCAAAAAATCAAATTTCTGCACCTCGGTGGCTGAAACAGTTTAATTACTTTTAAATAGTGTATACTCGCATTATAGACTTTACCCAGCTTCGTTTCTAACAGAGATTTCTCAATATTTCAAAGAGCTGTTGCTATTCAATGACGTTCATAACAGGAATTGACCGGAGAGTTCTAAACTCATGAACGCGTTTTTCAGTTTCGATGTCGATTTACCACGAGCAGTATAACGAAAAATAGTTTAACATTAGTCGACCGTACTTACATTTTTTGGCGTGACAGTGGAAATTTTTTTCTGACAAAAAGTTTTGAAAAATACTTATCCAATCCATTAAAACCTAGAGGAGAAAACTGCTTTATTTTATTTTGAAAGTCGAAAAAATGAAACTACAAGATCAACAACTCTTAGAAGAAAATTCTACACGATTTCGTGGTATCAGATAAAATATACATCCATTATTCAAATAAAGCTTGCGAGCTTGAAGTAAACACCAATCCCATTGTATTTAGCCAATCGTCGAATAACAACCAAACAACCTTCAGTCACACGTACTGACGCGTTTCGACCTTCCATGAAAATCATCAAAGTACAACGGAAAACTGATTAGCGAGGATCAAAACACAATGCGTATATATGGAAAGCAAAATTAGATATATGGCTCGTACTTCTAGTAGTCTCGCATACATTGTAATGGAGTGGATATTTTGGTTGCACAATTTCTATGCAGTCACGAACATTAAGTTTTTGCAGCTTTCGCCACATATATATAGGTAATAAAATTAAACAATCATTGATTGCGCGGATGGTGGTAACAATTCTTTGCGAGCTTAAAGTAAACACCATCCCATTGTACTTAACCAATCGTCGAACAATATAGCAGAACTACCGCCTGTCATACGTACCAGTGACTACGCAATCATTGATTTTTTTAAATTGTATTATCTATAAATTACATCCATTTTTCATTTTTGTCTAAAATAGTATGTAACTAATTTTGACAACTTATGTGGAAAGGCAGACAGTACGCTTTCAGAATAATTTATAAACACATTTTACCTGCTTCCCCGCTGCCCAAATTTCCTTCAAACTAGGCGGTTTTTCCTGATAAGGAAAAAGCCGATCGCCGAGTATCTGTTAAAAAATAGAAAAAAATCACAAGAAAATAATTAGGCCTTTTAATTTAAAATATTTTTATCATTAGTATTATTTATGTCAAAACCGTGACCATGGTTCCCAAAAGAGACTTCCTCATAAGTTAATCCAAAAATAATCAAATAAGAAATATACACAGATAACCTCCTAAAAGGTCAACTTCCAGATCTAGAATTGGTTGGAAATTTATAAACCTATCTTATTACAATTAAGTATAGAAACGCAAATGACTTTATTATAATATTTACGGTTTTGTGTTAAGTATGCGCGGTACATCTGAATAAATTCTACTATTATTCATAGGATTCATGCTTCACAGAATCTTAGTATAAATGTCAATCCATCTACTACTAAATAAGGGCTGCAAGCTTAAGTTAGTCATCAGCGTCTCTCTCTCTTATATATATATATATATATATATATATATATATATATATATATATATATATAATCTTTAAAATGCCCATTGCCTACGAATATTACGAAGTTTATCTTTTTTATTAGGAAGAGAAAACATTTAATAACAGATTGCATAATGGCCGTTTTATTTTGAGAAAACTAATCTACACTATGCAAACTTTCGTTTCTATACATCTTCGGTTTTCATTTGATTATGTGGATGGAAACTAGTCGGATTTCCCGTATATCCTCCATTTATTGTTTAGATTGACTTGTAAGTGAATAGGCGCATATGTTTGTTTGTGTGTGTGTGTGTGTGTAGGGGTCATTCTCGTTGCATTTCAGAGTGATGTCAGAAATATGTTAATTCTTGTATTGTTGGATTGGCTTTTGATAAAGTGTTCGATTTGTTGACTGTTAAGTGTACAAAATATTTCCCATCGCATGTCGTCTTTTTTTATGCCTTGTTCATCAAATTTATCCCATCCTCTTGGTAACAGCAATTTCTGTCACTGTCAACGAAGTGAGTGATGCCATCACTGCAACTTTTTTTTCCTCTTCAGAATGTTGCTAATCCGATCGTATGTTTGTTGAGGCTGGTCTAGTAGGTGTTCTGGCTTGAGTTGATACTAATAAATTGTTGCTGGGTTGTGTGATTCTAGGACAGTCGATTAAAATATCATGTTGGTGAAAATTTTGAAGATTTAAGAGCTTGGTAAATATATAATACTTTTTCGGACTTCGCTTTGGGTAGAATTGAGAAATTCGACAAATTGACTAGATGCCCCGTTATTGACGGTGTCAAGCCGTTTAAAAAAATTTCTGCGGTAAATGTTGCTTTAATCTGTTGACCAATTGTTTCTTAATACTTTCAATATATATGCTCACGTGCATACATGCTAATTTTTCGATAGAATGATTTGGAGAGAATTGGCAACTCATCTTCGGCATCTAACCTCCTGGTTTTCTGCGTGTTTGACGATATCGTCTTAAGTACGAATCGCACGTGGTCTCATGTTGAAATTTATGAACCGCTCTGGATAGATGTTCATTAGCAAGATTTTCCTCAGGAAACCTAGTTCTTCCTCGAACTTGCATTCAGAGCAGATCTTCCTGATTCTATTTGCTAGGTTGTTAACTAGGTTTCTTTTGTAAGATTTTGGTACACAAATGTTGTAATGACTGCCATATCATTGTCAAATCATCTTTTCCTTCTTGAGTGATTTTGATAGACAAGAAGGAAGTGCTTTATTTCTCTACCCTGAGAGTGAATTTGATGTCTGAATCGATTACATTGGCTTCCTTGGGGATTTCGGTTGTGTGTGCAGCGTCAGGTATGAACAATAATATATCAACTACATAACTTTGGTTTGTTTTTCAGGCTGGTTTTCTCAAGATGGTGCATTTATACATCTATCAGGATGGGTTCAATATAGCTTCACATAGCTACACCACTGAACTGACAGTAATTATTTCCTTCAGATGCAAATTACACGTTCTTTTACAAGATAATATGAGGTCTCTGAGATCGTTGGTGTCTATAGGAAAATATTGCAAATCATCCTTAATCAGGTCACACAAAACCGTCGTTGTTTTTTCCAGTGGAATGTTCATAAATTATTGTTTCCTTGCATATTTTGTCTATTCAGTTTGCCTGCTAGCTAGAAAGAGTCATAAATGATGTTCGTGCTTATAATATTTCGTATTTGCTGTAGTTATCACAAGATCTAAGCCGGTTTATGTTGCGTTGCGTTGATCATTGACAAAATAGGACGCAAAAGAAGAGCTCCCTAGGCTATCGAGCTTTTGGAGATATTTGTTTACCGTACAGTCTTGCAGGGTTTTTTTCAGACCGGTTTCGCTTTTTGGTCGTCTTCTCCGAGTACTGAATCAGACATTGTAGATAAAACATATGTTACACCTTTTTCAGAATAGAAATTATTCTTGATTCAATATTTGTTGAATTAACTTGCTGTTTATTGTCCGGTTTGAATTTCGATCGATCATCAAGGATCTCACCGGCTTTAAAGATAACAACTTCTGATCCTTCGCCGGGTGTGGCAAGTCGGATGGTGTTGTCTAATTCATGTGTTCTTAGTTCGTCTATATGTTATTTGTGATGATTTGGCTGCTTCTGAAATACTTTCTGTATTGTTCAAGTGTGCTAAATATAGATATATATATATATATATATATATATATATATATATATAAATATACATATTTGAAAATAGAAACTAAGCATAATATAAGATAGAAAAAGCAATTCATCCAATAGTCTAGTTTCGCCATTATTGAGAACTCATCAAGTACTGTCCCGAATATTTTCCACACACAGAGCTCGCACCGGGGCACAGTTGCTTCGGAATTGGTGAACCTATCCACTGTGCCACCCTGCCCCACACTACGTGCAATTTACATAATATATGAAGTTATCTTTTTGGTTAGAAATATAAAATAGGTTCTACTTGAAGGCTAGAAAAATAAGCTGGAAGAAAACTTAAAATTGCGCAATATGCGGCAAGATTTGCGCAGTGGATAGTCCCAGACTCCAAAGCAAGTGTACCCCGGTTCGAGTCCCATCCATGGCAAGCAAATCACGAGTTTCCGTTAAAGACAACACCGATCGAATGGATGAATTGTGTTTGCTATCTGATGCACTGATTAGATTACACTGACCAAATATATATATAAATATATATATATATATATATATATAATAATAAACATCCTGCTATTATGCTTCAATTCAATATATCTTTCTAAAGTGTCTGTTGCATAATGAATGACTGAGGCTAGCCAGTTGGAACCATAGGTCATAAGAAATTCCAAATAAGTTACTACTGAAGGGAAGACCAACAAAAAGATGAGTTTTATACGAATTAAAATTGCGTGCAGTGTGCAGCAAGGCTGGTGATGTGTATAGTTCTAGAATCCAAACAAATGTACTCCGGCTAGAGTCCCATCTACGGAAAATTATGTACGGTACTCCACGAGTTTCCAAGAAGGACAAAAGCAAACTATGACGACAAATTTTGAATACATTCTTGATGTCATAATAAACAAAAAACAGCATATAATAACAAATTTAATTCATAAAGCAGACGGACTTCGTTCGTAATGGCCAATGGTCAAGTAGTTGCCAGAATTAACGCCACCGGGATTTGAACCTGGAGGCGTTTAATTCAGCCTTGCATCTCATTTACAACGTCACGAAAAACGCGCGTTTCGTGCCATTTCCAGTTTTATATCATTTTACGTTTATTTAGAGTGTATTCTACTCGGCTTTCCATTCGACGTAAAGTTTTGAATAGCTATCGCAGATTTTAATTTATAGTTAGGCACCATTTCACCTGGAGGAAGTGATAAATAATTAATGTAATGGCTACCTCTAATTATATGTAGCTTGTCAGTATAAACTAAACACTGCATAAAAATGCAAATGCAATTCATCAAATATACCAGTTTCGTCCTTAAAGGATCATTGACTGCACGGTCTGTAATAAAAATTATTTAAAACAAGGTTGCGATACTTGCTCTAAAGAGCAATTCCACAATTTATATATATATATATATATATATATATATATATATATATATATCAGTATAAACTAAGCATTGCGTAATGTAAAATTAATCCAGTAGACCGTTTTCGTCCTTATTGGAAACACTTAACATACTGTCCAGAATTTACCGCGCAAGCTCGAATATGGGAACATCTGCTCCGGATTCTGTAATACTAACCACTGAGCTATTCTGCCGCATGCTACACAAAACATACAGTTATATACTAATTTATTTGGTCATATATTCCTTCCTCTAGAGCCTATACAGCACCTCTTTGGAGCTAGCCACCCTAT
Source organism: Eudiplozoon nipponicum (assembly GCA_029291075.1). Taxonomy (NCBI): domain Eukaryota; kingdom Metazoa; phylum Platyhelminthes; class Monogenea; order Mazocraeidea; family Diplozoidae; genus Eudiplozoon; species Eudiplozoon nipponicum. The sequence continues at coordinate 3,845 of JAQBSW010006733.1, read as the reverse complement.
AGAAGATACACCACGCTAACTGGTGAGGCTATATAATTAAACGATAATTCGTTGCGAGGGCAGTGGAAATAATTATATAAATAAAGGATGCAATTTTTATATAAAGATCGATTCCATAATGTATATATATATATATATATATATATATATAAATACATTTGCCAGTATAAACTCCACATTGTATTAGGTAGCTAGGGCACTTAATCCAGTATACTGGTTTCCTCCCTATTGGGAACTTTTGCTTCGGAATGTGTGACTATCTTCTGCGCCATCCGTGTTGAATACTACACCATTAGCAACCTATCAAACCTAATCTGGAATATCTGTTCTGTACACAAGATTGAGGAACAGGTAGGCTAACTGAAGAAACGTTTTTTTAATAAACATCAGACCACAACCGATTCGTACTACAGTGGACACCACCAATTTTTCACTAAAATTACCATTTAGAGGCCTGAATAATGGCACGGCTATTAAATCAAAAGGCAAACGCCAAAACTGAAAAAAATAACATCATATTCAACATACAGAGAATCATGAGGTTGCACACCAAGGTTCAATTGTAAATGCCCTCTAAATCCATCATAGCCAACAAATGTTAACTTATCTGCAGTAGCCTATAAATTGGGTTATGAAAAGGCAATTGATCAACAGAATCAAACAATATTAACTGCACAAATGGACTTAAAAAAAGCCTGATACCATCAGCAACTCGGTTATTTCAGAGCATACCTTCGAAACGAGGCACAGGACCAATTAAACAAAGTTCTAAGTTCTACACAAAGCAACGTGAACAATTTGTTTCAGCAATTAATTATCTTCTATACAACGTGGTCATGGCATAAAACAAAGTGTAGCAAATGATTCGCAGAATTGTGTAATAGGTATTGCGTACTTAGAAAGGAATCGGTTCACATAGGACCAGCAGGATACACCAAAGTGAGAATGAACGAAATATATAATCTCATGTTCGCAAGTTGTTCGGGCTAAATTGACGACTCAAAAAGAAGGGGCCGGTATAATGCTCTATACACACTACGTATTTGGTCAAGATAAGTGGAAAATTTGGAGGGTACGGAAATTTTCAACTATTGATTACAGCTAAGCAACTTTTGTCTAATCTGTACTGCTTGATAAAATATACAATAGGCCAGTGGCATGGTGCCAGCTTCAAACAGTGAACATTCAGTAAGCACAAAATAAACGATTTTTTGATATATTATATATATATATATATATATATATATATATATTCAGATATTGACTCTATTTTAAAAGATTGCAATAAATTGTAACTGACAACATGCACTTTGCACACTAGTTTCTATAATGAAAATGACCTTTGGTCAATGGTGCTCTTAAATAAACATTTGGTACAAAATTATCTTGTAAAATACATGAAAGCAGCATAAAATGTGATTGTTCACATTCTATATTATAAGCTCAAATATAATTAAAAACAGGTATCACATGATAATAAAAGCACATATAGAAACACACATACATAAAACAAATAAATAAATACATACATAAAGATATACATAAATGAATGCATATATATATATATATATATATATATATATATATATATATATATATATATATGTATATACATGTATACATAAATAAATATACGCCCATACACATACATACATACAAACAAACACAAAAATACTTTCGAACGTCTACACAGACAAATACGAGCAAAAAAAATAATTGATTGCGCGGGTGGTGGTATTAATTCTTTAAATCAAGTTTGCGAGCTTTAAGTAAACACCAATCCCATTGTATTTAACCAGACGTCGAGCATATCTAATTTTGCTTACAATATATATGTATTGCGGTTTGATCCTCCCTATTTAGATTGCCGTCGTCCTCTGAAGATGATCATGGTAGATCCAGACGTGTCAGTACGTGTAACTGAGTAGTTTTGATGTTTTTTGAAGACCGGTTAAATACAGCAAGATTGTTGTTTACTTCAAGCTCGCAAACTTGTTATGAAGAAGAAAATTTATCCGACAAAAAAATTAGGAGAACATTAAATAAATATTCTAATACATACACAGATACATTTACTTCTAAAATTTAGTTTTGTACATAATACTTTTTAGCACATATTAAAATACTTAAAATACGGTCCTATTATCGCCACGTGCCTTGCAAGAATACACAAATTGACTTAGTAATAATGCATAGCATATATTCGCTGTTAGTAACTGTTCTCTGTACCTAAAGTAGATCATTACGCCGAGAATTATTTTAAATGATTGACGAATTTTCAATATATTAACACAAAAGATTGACCAACTGGGCAATAATAGTGACTAAATAGCACCGCGCAATTTCGTGTTTTCAAAAAGCAAGCAGTGGAAATTGAGTTTAGAATTTGATCAACAAATTCAATCTGATAGAAATGCGAGCGATTTAAACTAGTTTTGTGAATCGGTAATAAACGCTAACCACAAATTGATCAATAAGTTGCACGTACTGATACATCTCAGTCTTTTTTGATCATCATTAGAGCACAACGTCAAGAGGTATGGGAATCAGTTATCTGGTCCTTACCTTTAAAAGTTTCGCATACAATTAACTTGACTCAAAATTTCGACAACAAAATTACATTGCAGTAAGATATATAAGATTTAATCAAATTAAATAACTGTATCATCAATAGCACAGCCAGTGGTGGTTTAATTGTATAAATTTTCAATTAAATAACACTTCCCCCTAGTGCCTACTTTATAATTAAAGATTTGGAAATTTAAGCCTAAGCAGATGTCACATAGGCTCCACATTAAGAAAAGGTTAACCAAGAGAACATAAGTCAGTATAACTTAAAATCGCATTCAGCGCGTGGCAGAATGGCGCAGTGGATAAAATCTCATACTCCTAAACAAATGGGCTGCGGTTTGGGCCCCATCCGCAGCAAAATTAAGGATAGCTCTTAGATTTCTGATGAAGGACGAAGCCGCTCCATTGGATGAATTGCCTTTGTTATTTTATACAATTCTTAGTTTATACTGTTATATATATATATATATATATATATATATATATTTATTTATATATATAGGAAGAAAAAACACATTAATGACAAAGTGGATAAAGGCCATTTATTTCGTGAATACTAATCATCTCTTATACAATCATACATATTTATACATTTTGGGTTTTCAATTGATTATGCTAGTGGTAACAAATCTGACTCGTTTTTACTTCTGTTTCTTGTTTTGGCTAGTTGGTGAGTGTGTATGCGTTTGTGTTTGTGTGTATGCGTGTTTGCATGTAAAGGTCATTCTCGCAGTATTGCAAAGTGATGTCTGAGATCTGGTCATTATTGTTTTGATGGCTTGAGAATTAACCATTTGTGCGCATTGTTCACTGTTACATGTACGAGTGCTATTTTTCCCAGTGTAGTTGATCGTTTCACCTTGTTGCGCAAATTTATAATTTCCACATGGTAACAGCGCCAGTGTGGATTGCAGTGTTAAACGCTCATATTGTTTGGAAACTTCTGTCACCGTATGCGCCTCTGTTATTTCCACTTCAGTTTGTTGCCAATCCGATTGTATGTTTGTTGATTCTAGTCGAGGGCCTGTTTGTTCTTGACTGGATACTAGAGATTGTTTTGAATTTTGTTATTCTTGGCCATTCGATTAGAATATCATGTTGATGAAACTTTTGAATATTAAGGTCAGGTGCTTGTTGTTTTATATAAAGGGCTTCATAAATAAATAATAATTTTTCTGATTTTGCTTTATGTAGAATTGTGAAATTGGTCGAATTGACAGGGTGCCCCGTTGCCAATATATGATCGGAAATAGCTGATTTTCCTGACGGTGCCA
>JAQBSW010006732.1:0-46193 GCA_029291075.1 Eudiplozoon nipponicum | reverse complement strand
ATTCAAATCAAGGTTGCGGTTTTGATATAAGCAACTGACCCATTAATTACTTACATATGTCAGTATAAACTAAGAATTGTATAGTGTAGAAAAAGCAATTCATCCAGTAGACCGGTTTCGTCCTTATTGGGAACTCATCATGTACTGGCCAGAATTTGCCGCGGACAGGACTCGAACCTAGGCACGTTTGCTTCGAAATCTGGTTCTCTAACCATTGAGCCACCCTGCTGCACACTTCACTACACACAATTTTCAGTTATATACTAACTAATTAGTTAGAACAGAAAGTTGTCCTTTATCAATAGCTTATCAGAAGAAGACAGGGCTAAAAGTAGCCTCGTATCAGATTTATCAGTGTATTCTCTCAAAATTTGGATCTGGCTATCTAGAGTAAAGCGTTGAAACGGCAGCAATGTTTATTGTTCAATTTGGTGGACTCTTAAAAAAATGACAACTACTTGATGTGTCACATATTTGGACACCCTTTTTATTCTGACTGATGAATGAATTCACAGTCAGTTTGCAACTTTAATTATTTCAATGAATATTATTTTACTCGAGGAGTTCTGTTGCTGTTGTGACATGAATAGCTATTTTACTGCATCAGATTGCATAAAACATATCTAAATAATTGATCAAGCTTTATTGGTTTAAAAATTTTCTTTGAATTCCAAGCCATATTATTTAATTTTAAGCTTATTTGTGTTTAAGGACTTCATGCAAAGAGGATCGAAATCGGCTGAGCTCTATATCCCGATATACAAATAAAAAGCAAATTATTCATGCAGGTGAACAGTATTTGTCCTAGTTACAATGTAGCGATGCAGTGATATCATAATTAAATTATTATTAAGATTCAAAAACGTGTGTTTGAGATTAATTATAAGTTAGATAATTTTCTCTTCAATTTTAAAAAGCCGTTTCCATTGTTTAATCACCACGTTTTCCCATGAATCATGGCATTAAAAAGGTCCATTATTGTTCGAACTCACTGATTTCAATATTCAGACACTCTAATAAAAAAAATTATCATTCTAACAATTAAGAATCTGGGTGACGCGCGCGGTTTAAAATGGCTCAAACTTTTTTGAATACTGAATTAGAAAAAAGTATTACGGACCTTCAAAACTCCATGAAGGAGCTTAGGGAGGAAAATAAAACTTTAAAAAATACAATTTTAAAGCTACAGTCGGATGCTAGCAACTATTCAGCAAAATTGGATGTATCAGAGATGAAAAATGATAATTTAAGCGCAAAAATTGAGCAATTGACCGTTGCGTTAAACAATAGGATGGATAAATTAGAAGACAATGTTAAACCATGGATTGAGTTAAGCGAAATAACTAAAGAAGATGACATATCAACAAAAAGCAGTTCTTCTGGGGAAGAAATATTGAATATTTTGTCTAATGAAGTTTCTGCGAGAATTGGAAAACAAGAACAATTAATTTTATTTAATCTTAAGGAAAATGCTGATCATAAGGATGTTGAAAAGTTAAATGCTCTAATTAGAGATACAACTGAAGCTGAAATAACTAAATGCTTTAGAGTTGGACAAAAATCGGAACGTCCAAGACCAGTTGTGAAAAAATTGTCAAAAAGGCCGACGAACAAGCAAGTTGAGGATATTAATAAAAAGAAAGAAGAATGCAGTAACTTTCAGAACATATTCATCACTAGAGACAAGACTTTTCTGCAAAGAAAACTGGCTGCGGTAAAAAAGTTAAAGAAGAATCTAAATCAGAAATCAAGTCAAGCGGAAATAGTCACAATAAAGGCTGTGTCAAACGACTCTAAAATCACAAAAAACGGGGTTTCGTTAATGAATGTGGTGGACAGCGGACAGTTACGAACCATAGATACGGTACCCAACAAACGAAGTATAAGGAAACCGAAAAAGTTAAATCAGTAACTATTGATGATAGTAAAGATGAGTTGTCCTGTTCATATACATTATTTTATGCTAATTGTAGAAGTATTAAGAATAAAACTTTTTTGTTGTGTGATTTTATAATAAGTAACAATTTTGACTTTATAATACTATCTGAACAAGAACATTGAAAACTATGAATTTGACATTCCTCATTATTCTCTATTTAGGAAAGACAGATCACTGGATAAAAGAGGAGGAGTACTTATTTATAGCAAATCGATATTAAATGCAACAGTGTTACATTCTAGCGAATATAATTCTGTCATTGATTTTGTATCTATACAAATTGATAACCTGATTCTTATCGCGGTTTACAGACCGCCGTATGCTAATTTACATGATGATCAAATGTTTATCAATTCCTTTCAATCTATTTTTGACTGCCATGGTTATATTATTGTGGTAGGAGATTTTAATAAGGTGCATGACTGTGAAATAATCAATCTTTTTTCTAATCATGATCTTAAGCAGATTATAAAGGAACCAACTAGAGGTTCGGAATGCTTAGACCATGTATATTTAGAAGTTGAAGTGTTGAACTCACACAGTTATGATGTTGTAAATTACTTCAAAGAATTGGATCATAAACAAATTATTTTACAATGGAATATTTTGAGTAGCAAAACATTGACACCTAATTTTGAAAATGCTCACGTGCAATGTTCCAGAATCAACTGGAATCTTTTTAGAGAATTAAGCTTATCAATTGATTATGAAAGTTTATTTATCATGAACGATGACGAATTTGTTTCTTCTGTTTCACTGTTATTATCTGATATATTTAGAGCATCAACATTTACGGATGTAATACCAAAGCGAATCAATAGGAAGTTATGTAAGCTAAGAATCAAACGAGATAATATAATGAAATGTAGTCTTATCAATAGTATTAAAAAAATGAGGTTAGATATGATCGATAAAGAAATTAATTCATCACTGCTGATAATCCGTCAAAGATCAGAGAGAATTATTTTGGCTAAATTGAAGAGTAATCCTAGACTAGGGTTCAAATTCCTCACAGACTACGGTAAATATAAAGAAAAATTAAACCTTATATTACCTGTGGGTAAAGCTGATTATGAATTTCTTTGTGAATTGGATGAAGTATTTGGTAACTTATTATGTAATCCGCAGAAGAAAAATAATGCTATTGATCTACCGGAATCTTCGGGAAACCAGGATCTAGGACTTCTTATTGACAGTGATGCATTGATAGAATTAATGTTAAAAATAAAATCAAAAAAACAAAAAGATCACCTTGGTATATCGATTGATAACCTACTTCAATTACCCTTAAATTTTATGAATGCGCTCTGCAATTTTATAAATAGAATTTTGAAGAGTGGGATATTACCAATCGATATACTAACAATAGTAGCTAAACCTTTGCCTAAAGTAAGTAAGCCAACGTGTGCCAGTGATTACAGATTAATCTCTATTATTCCTTTGTTTTTGAAGATAATAGAACGATTAATACTTGATCATTTAGAACGTATGCTGCCGGCTGATTTCGATGTATGCCAACATGGCTTCACGAAAGACAGGTCGACAACTACTAATATGCTCTCTATGTGGAAACATGTAATTACATTAGATGAGAAAAAGATAGATGCATTAATTTTATTCATAGATATCTCAAAAGCTTTTGACTCTATATCTTTTGATGCTATCTTGAATGCGATTAATTTATTGGATATTGATCCGAATATTTTTAGATTACTTAGGTACTACTTATATAATCAAAGAATGAGTATTCAAGTAAACGATTTGGTATCTAAATCGAAAAGGGTAACAAGTGGAGTTCCACAGGGATCCAGTTTGGGACCAATATTATTTAAAATTGTATTTGCATATTTGGAAACTAAGATTCCTAACGGTCGAGTTTGCAAATTTGCTGATGATTTGAAAATAATCTTTCCAATTGATCCAAATAATGTTGAATTCTCCAAAAATAATGTGACACTTGATTTGTATGATTTAAGTAGATATCTGTTAACACTAGGGCTGAGAATAAACAGTAAAAAGACGAGAGCTTTAAAAATAGGTAACAGAACTGATTTCAATTATGTTTATTTTCATGATGCTGAGATTAATGATGTTTTTGAGATTAAACTTATGCAAGAAATTAAAGATTTAGGCATAACTATTCATTGTACGGTTTCTGCTGAGAGACATATTGAAAGGATAGTAGGCAGTTCCAAGAACAGATGGGTATTGATAAATAGAAATATTATATCACATGAAATAAAATTCAAAATGTTTATAATATGGATTAGACCGATACTAGAATATGCCGCCGCTACTTGGAATCCCTTAACAAAGGGTCTGTCTAATAAAATAGAAGCTGTACAAAGAAAAGTTGTGAAACAAATTAGTCCTATCTCCTGCACTACATACGCCACTAGATTACAATTTGTATCACTGCATCCTTTATGGTTTCGGAGAATGTGCTATTGTATAAAAGTTTTCCATTTAAATCAGTGGTCTGGTGCCTATATGAATCCCATAAGAAAGAGTCATGAAATTGGAACTAGATCTGGTCATTTTGCAATATCTCCACCTTTGATTGGGAATGTTGCGAGCAAGCTGTTCTCATTTTCAAAAATTTACAAAATTTATAATCAATTGCCAAAGGGGCTTAGCGAAACGCCTCCAACTAAAATGTCTTTTAAATTTTTATCTACCGAACTAGAAAAAGTGTTTAATCCTGATGATATTTTTAATTTCGATTATAATAATACTTTCTCATGGTTAAATAAAAGCCAAGATTAATTGTTTCAGCAACAAATGTAATATTCGAGTTATAACTTAAATTTTCCATTTTGATTAAGAATCTATCACTGTTTACAGCTGATCTTTCAGATGCCGATAAACTGTACAGTACACTTAATTGCACATATATGTGATGTGATATCTTTTTATATTGTACATTTTCTAATTTTATTATTTAATGGAACATGTGTGGTTTGAATCCAAATAAAGATATTCTATTCTATTCTAAATAATTAATCCAGATTTAAAGTAAGAATAAAAATTAAATATTTATTATGTTTAAGATTACCATGCTAAGTGAAAACATATTAACATCCAAAAATTTTAAATAAAAAATCTTTCTGTCCACATCATATTCTGGCCAGTACTTGATGAGTTCCCAATAAGGACGAAACCGATCTACTGGATGAATTTCCTTTTCTACCCTATAAAGTAATTATTTTTAAACGACAAATGCATGTACATAATGAGTCAGGTGTTCATGGCAAGATCGCAATCATGATTAAAGTAATAATTATCAACCGTTTTCAACATTTTTAGTTGTACTTGTCAAAGAGAAAATACAAGCCATTTATCTTAATCACAAGTATGCACTTTTCAATAGCAATAATGTATCTCAAATAGAACAATTTACTTAAAAGGCTTGTGAAATAACATAAACAGAAACGAAATATTACAGTTATACCCAAATAAATTCACTAAAAAATAACCATTATAAGCTAAGTTTATACACAAATTTTTTTCAGCATTTGTGGACAGAAAAGGTCATAGATAACAACTTCGACGATGTGTGAGTCTCTGTTTATTTCTTTATTTCGTAAACGCGTTGAAACCACCCGGGTATGAAAATATTATTATTGTAAACGATATGTTTGGCGACAGCAAATGTGATGCCTCTTTGCCTGTTTTCTTACTTAAGTGATTTTTTTATGAAAGACCTGCACATTTACGTTTCAACCTATTGTTTACAATTCCAACAACCAAGATTTCGATCTCGATGTAACCACCTGACCCAATAGGTACACACGTTTGTCAGTAAAAACTAAGTACTGTACAGTGTAGAAAAGACAACTCATGCAGTAGACCGGTTTCGTCCTTATTGGGAATTCATCACGAACTTTACAGAATATGCCGTGGGCAGGGCTCCAATCTGGACACACCTGCTTCGAAATCTTGTGCTCCAGCCACCGATCCACTCTGCCGCACACTACATACAGTTTTCTGTTATATACTAACTAATATTTTTGGACGTCATATGAGCTCCACTTAAAGGAAAAGCTAACCGAGAAACATTAGTTAGCATATAACTTAAAAGTGTTTGTATTATGCGGCAGAGTGGTTCTGTGGTTATAACACCAGACTCCGAAGCATACATGTCCAGGTTCGAGCTCTATCCATGTCAATTTAAAGTATAGCATTGTTTACTATTAATTTTCCGTTTAAATAGATCATCCAGTAGCATCATTAATAAATTACATATGATCAAACTACAATATAGTAAGTAATAATTTTAATTTTATGTTTGTTCTAATTTTGGTAAAACGAACAGCGCCAGGTTGATCGCTTTTATGGAGTGTGAGAACTACTCCTACAGACTGGGTTGGACACCACACCCTAAAGGAATAGTTGACGCACGCAGTTCCGACTGGTTCATGTTGCCGAAAGCGTTTGTGCAATACGCATTGAGTGAAAGCCATCTTGCGCGACAATTGAGAGAACATGCATCCATAATGATTTGCAATACCGAGGTTTGTGGTTCTATTATTGAGGAAGCAGGCATAATGTGAAATGCTCGCAAAACTGTTAGTTTGGTATTAAAACATTTTTTTTAAATTAGACTATCAAAAATGTAATACTTTTCAACAATAAACATGTCATAGTTCTATTTTAGATCAGTCATTTTTAAGCATTTGTAACTTGAATTGAAAAATAGACCATTTACTGAAAAATAAATTAAAAAGAAACCTGGCATATACAACTCAATTTGAAAAAGCCCACGTTTCGCCTAAACCAAGCTTGAACGCAATATCTGTTACTCTATATAGTACATTTTGCAAAAAAATAAAAATATTCCTTTTATTAAAACATGTTTAAACATTGGTGTCATTCCCAAATGTTTTCTTTTATAATTAAATTTTAAGTTAAATACGTTTGGTATTTCTCTTAAGCATAACCTTATTAAAAAATATTATTGACACGGTGATTTGTGAAGTAGATAAACGTAAAATTTTAATGATACAAGTAAAACACAGACCGCTATCGATGTTACTCTTCAGCAATGGATAATTTCCATGTATGTTGAGCTATATAAAGCCTGTATGAGAAGCTAAACAACGAATCAATATAGAAAATTGGCTGATTTGAGAATTTATAGACCTTCCCAAGACATTAGTAATTTAGTCGTATCCAATCGGATATTAAATCTGTCAACACTAAATATTAACAGGAAGCAAGTGGAACTACTTAGTCGTAGCTTAAATATGGTTATTACTAATGAAAAATCAGTTATAAATGAGCTAACTACAGAAGTTGTCAAAACGACGCAACTTCTTTCAAATATGGATAAGATTAAATTTTATTTAGACGTTGCCTCGATGGTTTAACACACAAATAGCATAATCTTAATCGAAATTACAAAAATCAACGTCTCAGCAAGGAGTTTATATCGAATAATTTTGTATGTCTATAAGCGGATAAAGGTGGAACTACAGTTATGTTGAGTTAAATCGATTATAATAATAAAATGTTAGAACAGATAAGCAATGTGGAAGTACACACTAAAATAACAAAAGACCCTATGGATAAGTTACGAAGGCAAGTAAAATTATTAATCAATAATATGGTTGCTAGTGATGAATTGGAATCGGCGCATGGTAACACTATCAAAAAAAAATATACAGTTGCGTCCAGAGTGTATGGTTTTGTTAAAGTGCATAAGTCTGGCAATCAATTAGAAATTATTGTCAATGCTCAACACTCCCCAACATACAAAATTTTTAAGTTTCTGCTTCATAGAATAAGAAAATGTTCCTATTTCTAAGACCATACATTGTTCAGCTGTCATCAGTTGGTTGTAATAGTTTATGAATGTGTACTAGATGAAGGTGGTAGATTAGTATGCTTAGATTTAGTATCTATGCACACGAATATACAAGTGCCTGAAGTCTCCCTTTTTTCTTTTGTTTGTTTCTCACATTCCCTAGTTGATCATCCCTTAATTTTAGAATGAATTAAATAAAGTTTGGACGCACCATGGATATGATATGTACATGTATGTCCTCTAATTATTTTAAATTTAGGAAACACTTATATAAACAATTTTGAGGTGTCCCAATGGAACAAAATTTGTCGGTCCAAATAGCAAAGAACTTTATGCATTATTTGGAAATAATCTTATGGAAAAGACTCCACTGAATTCAAAATTGTAGCTATGTTTCTTTGATGACATATTAACTATGTTGATAAGGAAATGGTGAATTTATTAAATTTAACAAATCGAATGAGCGAACTTAATTTTACTTTTGAAAGTAAATCGTCAGGTGAATTACCATTTTTGGATATCAATTTAATTATAAATGATCAGTAATTATAAATAGATATTTTAGGAAGGATATGTAAGTTCAATCACCCATATCGTATGAAAATCGGTATCTTATAGTAATTAAAATTAAGAAACCTTAGATTAACAGACATAAAGCATAGGAAGTTGGAATTAGTTAGATTGCACGATATATTCATGGCTAATGATTATCCTCTTTATTTAATAGAACATAAAATTAAGGATGAGCATAAGACCACGGAATTACCGGACTCTAAATTAAGTAGAAAAGTAAGATTTATAGGTATAAAATACAATAAAAGGGCCGTTTTTTAATAGTCCTTACTAAAAAGAAAAAATGTAATACTTTTGACGCATAACGTGCGTAAGAAATTCCATGCAATGTTTGTATTCTCGTGTATTTTGATAAGACCATTGGCAACCAATCAAAGTAGAAAGAGGCGAACATCTGAAACATCTGCTAAAATATCGCTAATTTCGATTCGGAATACAGCATTAGCTTGTAAAATGCGGTTCCGCGTTACAACCCAACGATGTTTAATTTTGACAAATATGGTACTCTTTAAGGTCAAATAATCTAACTCCGTTTTTACACAATATTTCTCTTAACGGTGATTTTAGAAACAATCTCTGTTAGTTGCAAGCAGTTTTAATTGAGATTTCTTGAACTGCAATTTTATTTGTAATTAATAGGGTTTTGTTTATTAAATATAGGCAACCGCGGGAAATACACAGGGAACATGCGGTGGATTATAGTGCCATAATGGATTTTTTTTTCTTCGTTGGACTATTCGCAGTTTATACAAGTGATTTATTGTTCGTATCTAATGCTTCGTACCCGAATTTCAGAGTACAATGGATTATTATAATTAAATGTGTTAAAACCATAGCAAACAGTGGAATTATTATTTGTGAAGATTTTTCATTGAAGTTTTTACACAATTTTAGTCCATTCATCATCAGTGCCAACTTTTACCAGTGACTTTATTTATATCATCATATATTTTCAATCGGTTACATGTATTCATCACAATTCAAACATTTGTGAAAGAATAATCGCTTGTGTATAAAACATTCAACTTTGTTAACAGTGTTTCGTTTTGTTGCCGTCTAGAGCACGGTCAATTTGGACTAACTATGAATTTTCCATGCAACATTGTGTACAATACATATGTGATCATTCGAATTCGCCTTCTCACATCACCCATCGGGAAAAGGCCGGGGATTGATCATAAGCACGGATCTCCACAGCCGTTACCAGTTATATGTAGGGAGATAGCAACCCGCAAAACACCCCTACAAGCTAATGATAAGTAAAGAAGATTGCATGAATTATAATATGAAAGTAGCTCCAGAAAAGATTAGGAACACAGTTATAAGACTTGCTTTTTAACGGGCTTATTATATAATTAATGTTTAATCAACTATTGAGAATATAGTCCTTCAAAATTTCACTCTTTGCCTGTTCGTTTATTTTTAAAATTCTTAGTGAGCTAATCGCTTATTAAAGGACTTCTATCTTCGTTCCACATATTGCTTATTCTTTCTTTAAATAATTTTCAAAATTCTGTTGTCTAACCGTCACTTATTTTATTTCATATCTTCAAGTAAGCTTCATATTTTATTTAAAAAAAGACTTTTTTGTGTCTTAATCTCATCCTGTCTATTGACATCACTCTAGTAATACAGCATTTCAAAGGTTAAGAATAAAAAAATTGTCTGACGCGTGCAAAAGTTAAATTAATATCTTTGAACTGAAGTTTCATTTAGACGGACGTACATGTGTATTAATTATATTCAACTGAATCTTTTTAGCTATGTATATACACACATGCATATGCGTGACTGTCTATTTAATGATAGAAAAAAACTGTTATTAAACAAATCAATTTTGAGCACAACCTGAGTGCTTTGAGTGAAATTTCACATTTACATGGCTCGATCTGATTTCTTTATTCATCACTTACAGTGAAACGTGGTTATGATGAATGTTTCTGATATTTTGGTCTTCCTACACCCAAAAATGTGATGCTGATCTCAGTTACACCATTTAAAAATGGTGAGTATAGAACAAATATTTTAATGCTTGTAAATGGTAAATTTATTTTCAGACACTCTAGTTTCACCTAGTTGGATGAAAATAACAGTTATGGATACGCATACACACACTTGACAGGCAACTATCTGGTGACAGGTCAGTTAGAAGTATAAATGATATGGCCAGAGGAAATATCGCGCTTGCTTCATTGCTATTTTACATTTGAGAAGATGGGTGAAATGAGGAAGGCAGTCGACAAATATCTTAGAGAAATAAAACAGCTGGAATTCAGCTGGTGTTACTCAAAACACAGATCAGGTAAAAACGAAATTAGGTTGGATTATGTATATATTCATTATGCAACAACGAACAGGAAGTGGAAACGCTTACGCAGGGACACACACGTACACATGCACACACACACACACACACACATTAAATTTGTGTACAGACTACTTTTCTATTTTGCTGCGGATTAAGGATGTTTGACGTAACATCATCCACTTTTCGTAGCATAATTTTGTTTCTTGTTTTGTAAACATCATCAACTCAACCGCATTTGTTTTTTTACCTGTACGAGCAATGTTTGAACAAATTATAAACGCTATCACTTTTACCACTAAGTTTAATCTAAATTGCTTTCGAATTCGCATATTGAGTAATCTGACAGTTCAACCAACATAGCGCATTTGTATAAATTTGTACAAATAAATAATATGGGACTGCAGGCAACATATCATTAATAATCATGCTTATCAGGTGTTTTGTTTTATAGACAAACATCTGTGTTTTAACTGGTGAATTATTTAAATCGAGCCTGTTAAATTGATCTAAACGCAAGGCCCAATATATACATACAGTTGTCAGAATAAAATAAGCATTTTATAATTTAGAAATGGAAATTCATCCAGCAGACCGGTTTATTCCCTATTGGGATCTGTTCACGTACTGTCCATATTTGCTTCAGACAAGGCTCAAACCTAGAAATGTCTGCTTCGGAATCTGTTGCCACAGTGCGGCCGAGTGGCTTGGTGTATAGAGCAACAGATTCAGAAACAGACGTGTCCAGGTTCGATCACTGTCAGCGGCAAATTCTGGTACTGTGCGTAGAGTTTCTACATAAACTAATTTTTTGTATATACTGCCAAATGTATTTATATATTTGGATTGGTGTTTTTATATCAATTTTGCAACCTTGATTTGAATGTCTTTATTACCACCCGCACAATCAATTTTTGCTTAATTATATAACTGGTGAATTCTTTGTGCTCGAGCAGGTGTACATGTGTGCATCAGAATGAAATTTTGACATTTTTAATAGTTAGTATATTTAATCCAAATTAATGCTTTTGAATTTTCAATATTTTTTATATAAAATACCAGATATTGTAGTCGACTTGAGTTGGTCTGGAAACGATCGTTATTTAACTGCCGGTTGCAAACATGATTTATTAAATCTAAGCAACAGTAGCGTGGTATTGACAGCAATGCATATATTTAATTATCTATGACACACCAGACATTCAAATTTTACTGGTAGAAAACCCACTGTAAGAGTCTAATATTTCAAAATATTTAGTGATTTTATTTTTTCATTGTTTTATTATTCAGCTTTTTTATCCTTCCAATAAAGTTTAAAAAATTTGAATAAGGCTATTGGATTTGTCTAATCTATATTTTACATGAATTCGAATTCATAACATATTCATAAACTTAAAAACAGATTTCCTGTGCATAAAACTATATATGTTTTTGACGCAGCTGATTCATTTTTCAAATCTTAATCTTATTACCTGACGATCTACGACATTTTTTAATTGGTAACAAGTTTTGAACTACAACAAAACAGACTTCTATTAATTCAGATTTGTTTTATAGGTATATTGTGCTGATACAGTTATCCTGAATTTGTTTTGCTCCCACAATCACAAATTGCATGAATTGGCCATTTAGACATTTTGCTTATTAAATTCCTGGTTTCCGCTTTCTATAAAAATGTGAGCTCCAGTTTCTTAGTATGTCCCGAAGTTTTCGCAAAGGGAACCAATCTTTAGATTTTGACATTATTGTAGTTCGCAAGGATATGTGTGTGCTCCCACATTAACTAAGCTAATCTCACTCGACTATCAACGCCCACGCAACCAATGTTCATTTAATAACATTGTACTTTGTTTCGTTTTCTGTTGCTGCACAGGATTTCTTAATAAGTTTGTCATTGGAATGTCAAGAAAGATCCATTTATTAATTTTCATCAATGTTGTCTCTCACCAATTACATTATTCTTCTCCATATTAGGCTTACAAAGCAATGGTACCTACCTCTGCTTTGCCACCACCTAGTAGCCTACTAAACTCATTTCAATGATTGAAAGCCTCTAGAAGTATTACATTTTATTTCTCAATTAGTAACGAGTAGTCTTTCAAAATCCAAATTATCGGAAAATGTTGGCCTGCGTATTTGCAGTCCACAAGAAAATGAATGGTTCTGTGTGTGTACGAAAAATTACACTCATGCTATTATTTAAGAGCTAATGGGAATCATATATCAGTGTCGCTGGTTCCGTCCATCCTTCATACAATTAATACTGCCACAATGTGATTATTGAATCAGCTCAAGTGAGTTCGCTTTAAATACAATACTTGCATTATTGTTGATGAAATTTTCTTCCAACAATCTCATACACTAATTAATTCATCATAAATAATCGTGATCTTGACCATGCTATGCCAACAATTTAAGATTTTCAACTTGATTTCATAATAAAGCTTGATCATATCGCATTTTGTTTCAGACGATGTTACAAAAAGAGCTCAGATTTTTAAACTATCGCCCAATAAAGTATTTCTCATTAATGAAAAATATTATCAAAAGAATTTTTAAGTTCCTATTCCCTCTAAATGTTCCAAGCTTTGAGATTATTCTGGATTGTTTAAGAAGTCAACAAATTATTTTCATATTTTTCTAATATCTGGGCGAAACGATTAATTTCTATATATATATAACTTCCGGTTAGCAAACTTATGCAAGCAGATGTTAAGGTAACACGAGGCGAACACATTGCATCTACTGCCAAATGGGAACAACAATTCCAAAATAGCAAACAAATTCTCCCCAAAAATTGCATTCTAATCAAAACATAAATAATTAAATAATTTTAAACAGGAATTTTTCGATTTTTCATATTCTTCGCTTCTATCTTAATAAATTAAACAATTTTTGATCGAAAGATAACCTGGAATGCTGAACTTTGTGCGATTAAGTGCGCAATTATGCATGTACATTTTAATCCATTAATTCCAATGCCAAAACGTTGCCTGTAAAATATAAGTTGCCAACTCAGTCCAGATTTTAAAATAACCATCTAATAAGAATTGTTTGGTAATCAAACGAATCGTGTATCAATAAGACAATACACAACTTTTGGGTAACAAATGGGTAACAAGAACATGTGCTAAATCAATAGTGTAATTCAACTTGATTCAGAAATATCCCAGTCAATCGTGGTAAAGGAGATGCTATTTCATTTAGGCGTCATGTAGAGAACAATGAAACATTTAGTAAATTGCTTATGTTTGCCAATCACACAGATAAATCACAGTGACCGTTTGAAATATCAGTTTAAATGCTACATTTATGCATAACTTGAAATGATTTACCTTGGAATAAACTAATCAATTGTAGCTTGATCTCAGACTGAGGTGTTCAACATTAAACATCATTTTTAATAACAAAGAAGTATTCATTTTATAGTTACACACTACTGGACTAATCAGAATGTCCTCTCATCACCTAATACGTATAATTTAGTGTCAACAAGCTGTAATGATATTTATAGACAAAAATAAACAAGTGGTCTTAAATATTTGCTGCAAACGAATGGATGTATATTCACCATTTGGTTTTTAACGAGTCTTTAAATTTCAATTGTTTTTAATAATATATATAAAATTTATGGACGATCAACAGTAATTATTCGATTTATAACTTAACCGTCTTATGAGAAATAATATTTTAGCCATGCATGGATCAATCTTGTGCTGTCTACTTTTATAGCAAATTAATATTACTGAATGATATGCTTATTCTATTTATTGAATAGCCAAAACTACCTAAGTATATTTAAAATAGATCGCAATGTATATAACATAAACTAAAAGGTCAAAGGTGTGTACGCAAGCAGTTATCTTTTGATACAAATATTTTTGTGCAATTTTGGCCATGTAGATTTTTTACATATTGCTTGCCTACAATGGCCGCTTCTGTGAACAGCACTTCGCATATAATGGAAATGTAGTGAATTGGCAACAGCCATCGGGTCGTCAAAATTTGACTGGAATTATTGCAGACGCCATAGGGTTTTCTCCTATGGCATTTTTCAGCAATTTCAGCGATAAGTTTGCAGAACGACAGGAAGAAAACATATTTTTTCTTCGAAAATTCATCGCTACAGTAGATTTGCGACCCATTAACCAAATTAGCGAAGAATTACTGAATAGAACAAATGAAAGGCGTAAGTTTACAATTTCATTTGACTAAATTGTTGTTGATTCTTCTTACGAAGTACACCTTCACAAGTAATAATCTTACATTTGCAATAAATGTCTAACTACGAACGAAAATTGCTTTCCTCTTGCAACAATTCTTCGAAGGTAATAATTTCCACATGATATTTTCTATCATATTATCGTTTTTTTTCAAGTTTTTTAATTTCAAATATAAAATCTTTTAAATTATTTGTCAGTTTACTTAAGAGATTTAAGTAGCATATTTAGGCACAAATAAATTTTACAGTGACAATATAAGCATGGATTCATTTTTTCATAGATATGTCAAGCACAGAAAATACAATTAGACAATCATTGATTGCGCGGGTGGTGGTAATAATTCTTTAAATCAAGTTTGCGATCTTGAATTAAACGTTTCTGCAATAGCTGAACACATTGTTCAAGAGAAACACTCTCTAAATCATGTGGATTTTAAGAGTTTCTTAAAAGCGAAAAATTTAAAAGAAAAATTTCGCGCGGCAAAATTTCTTTAGTGCAATATACTCAGACCTCGGTTAAATCAATAAAATACGTTCGGATATTATTTGTACATAAAATGGTGAGTTGTTTTTGATAAATTTGAGCATGTATATGTGCCTTAGCGTGTACGTTTTCAGCTCTCCGTTTTTTGCTGCATATTGTATGCGCTTATTGAATTTTTATGCTCCTTGTCTTCCAAGAATATAGACAATACAAAGTACCAGATATTACAGTCGAGTTCAGTTCTGGCTAAGTGTAAAGGGCCTTATTTAACTGTGTTGGATATAGATGCTTTATAATAAATCTATACATCCATGCCTAATTTAATTCCAAATCAAAATTGAAAATAATTAAAAGAGGGCGAATTTAAATTATACATGTTCTACTGTAAAGCGCTTTTTAAAAATAGATAAATATCTAAATTAGATTTCCATAATTAGATAATTTTAATTAGTGTGAAATTTTTGGTAACAAAAAAAACAAAGTTCAAATAATGTAACCACTGAAATTTCTATTGATATGCTTGTGGAGGACAACTTTTCTTTACATTCCGTACTGTGTAATTTGAAAATATATCTTTGTATCATATAGCATTATAGTACCTATTGCTCTGCATTGCAATTATGCCACCGAAGGTTGTTTCTGGTAAAGCTGTGAAGAAGGCTGCTAAGATTAAGCGCTCGAAGACTGACTAGATAGATGACTATTTGTTTACTTTAAGTTCACGAACGCGACTTATAAAATCGTTCTAAACTTTTGTGCGAGCAATGAATTTGTAACTGAAAAAATTATGTACCTTTTGCGAAAGCTGCAAAATAGTTTATATATATATATATATATATATATATATATATATATATATATATATGTATATATATATATATATTTATATTTATATAACATAGAAGTCGCGCAAAGGACTTTTCAGGTGATGTATAATGTATTCGGAATAACTAAGTGTAAACGCAGCATATCCGTTTGTTTCATATAATCAATATATTGAACGCGGGATGATACTTGTTATTCTGCTTGCAGCAGTACAATGGCTGTTCAAATCGCGTCAGTGTGTGTGACTGACTGTAATTTTCTTGCATTCGGTGACTATTTAGATACAGTGAGGTAGATGCTAATCTAAAGTTAGCAAACACGATTTAAAGAAATTTTCACATCACCCGCGCAATCAGTGATTAACTAACGATGAGGGATCGCTACTGCTTCCAATGTGTCAATAATTCAGGTCATTAATGCTATAATAACCATTACTGACGTACCACAATCTAGATGACCGGCTGCCTAAAACCTAAGATTTTGCGGAGTATGACTATCAAGGTCATCGACTATTCGATCGAATTGATCGACGAACTGAATAAATTTATTTACTTCGAAATTTTGGAGACTGATTCTGGAACCCTTATTCAATGCTAAGCTGAAAACACCAAGAAATTTAAAATAAATTCAAATTTAATGTCAGTGGACGAAGCGGTCCGGAATTGGACCGGACAATATCTGAGATAAAATTGAGAACATTTATATAATATCCTTATCATTGAAATGATAACATTTACCGTGTCTTTTTTCAGCCTCCAAGTTTATCGAATCGTTGCGTCTCTTCAGGTTTATTGCACAGATTTTGGAGTATGCAGTTCAATAAAAAACTAGTTGCAAGGTTAGCTCAGTGATTGTTTTAAATCGCATATTTCGAGGATATCGCACATCACCTTCCTCATTTTTTTCTTAAACAAATGGATAATGGATGTTGGGTTCGCAGTGACCAGCTAAAAATGAGTTGTCAGTAAGCCAGAAACGAACGTTTCAACATGATTAAAACAGGTGTTCATATTATTTTTCGTTTCCTCCAGATCGTATGTAAATAAATTTTTTATCATGCATTTAATGTAGTCTACACAAAAACAGTAAATTTGAAATAGGTTTATTGTTAAAACATAAATTTTCGTTAAACAATTAATATAGTTCAAATTAAATATCATATCCGCCGGAATATTAGCGACGGTATGGTAATTATTTTACTTCGCAAAAGATTTACTCTTTGAATTTGTATTTTTTATCTAACCATCTTACATAAATATCATTAATGAATTCATTACAGACGCCTCCTTAATTTCATAAGCGTTACATTGCTTACCGACCTATAAACATTAGTGGGTTACCGATATTCAACTCCAGAGCTAAATATTTATTTTCAAAAGTAACAACATCCTTTCATAGCAGACCTCTTTTGTGTAATCAAATAATCATTGATTGCCATGTCACAATTACCTATAATTGATACACCCATTAATTTTGTAAATTAAGTTATTCGTCATCTATTCAAATGAAAATGTGGCTTATCTCTGCTAAGACGTCTATAAGTATTCAAAGTTGGTCTGCAATTACCAGAGCTCACTAAAAATGAAATGATGTCGCACGCAGAAGGCAATTAAATGCTTTTCATTTTTTATGCCCTTTGGAGTCAATTATTGGTTCACGGACATAAATGAAACAGAGTAAAACAAGAAATATACAAATTTGTTTTCCGAATATTTGTCAGTTTGTGTTACATATTTGGTGATGTATAGATTAAGGAAGTCTGCTTTGTAGAAGCTGGCCGTTATGAATCGTCCTTATAAAAGGAAACAATATATTTATACTGACCAAGTAATAATGATTCTTTAAATTTCTGCAGGCCGGATAATTATTATAAGATTTAAAACTCATGAATTGAGCAATTTAGCTTCAATTTTTGTTACATTTAACGAGATTGACTGTTAGATATTCAATCTTCAAATAGGTAACAAATATAATCCGTGGAATGAATATAAAAACACAACTTATAAAATGTGCATCAGAGCCTTCCTTCCTTCGTATTAAATGATTAACTGAAAAAGTAAGATACGTTAATCAATTTTGTTGTAAGTTAATGCGACATAAAAGCACGACGCCTTTCAACTTGAATTTTGGCTAAGTGTGCAAACGTGCTTCCTTGTATGGCGGCCATTTTAAAATATATTTTGTCCAGAAATTTGCATTAAAAATATTTTTCGATCACTAGCATTAGCATGAGGCTTAGAAAGCCGAATGTGCAACAGTGCTTAAGTAAGATTGTTTCATGTAAACGTTCTTATCTAATACAATATTTACTATTTAGTGGAGCATTTTTTCAATTTAGAAAGAAATATGCATTGTTTCATTATTCCAGTATATGAATTGATAGCATGAAGCAAAAGCGCTTCTGCACATTATAAAATCTGATTTTAAATAATTACTTTAAACAGCCTAAAATTAATATATTAGGTTGAGGCATATTTGGATAAAGTTACTGCACCATAAATAGAAATCACTAATATACAAGTATATTTTATTCTTGGAAGAGATATAATTTAGTAGAAAAGTGGTTAACGCCAGGTTTATTTTGAGAATGCAGACCAGAATTTCGCAATCTTTCGATTAGATACATCCCGAATTTTTATTTGATTAAGTGGGTGACAAATAGTCTGATTTTCAAATTTAATTCTATTACTTGTTAGTAGTTTACTGAGGACTAATTTGCGAATGCATATCCTTATGTGTCTGTGAATTTCTGTGTGTATGTAGATGTAATTTTAGTCGTATTACGGAGAGACATTTGAGATCTGGTTATTCTTGTGTTGATGAATTGCGCCTTTACCAGTTGTTCGTTTTCTGTCTAATAAGTGTATAAAAACTTTCGCTTTTATTTTGTCTTACTTGACGTATTCAACTTTAAGGAGAGATATAAAGAAGCTTCCTAATGTTACATCATTAAACTGCCGGTAATAGCTATCATCAAATGCAAACTGCACCTTTCTTGTATATGCTAACTTGTGGTCTTTGAGGACATTTATTGTTTATAGGACAATCTTGAAACTCTTTCTTAATTAGGTCGCACAATATCGTCGTTAATTTTTTCAGTGGAATGTTTGTAAATAAGAATAAGACGTCAAACAGGCCTATATATTTTTATAGGATGTTTATTTATATAAGTTCATGTGCTAGCTCAAAAACTTCTTTGATGTTGTTCGTGTTTATGACATGTTTAGTGATTGAATTAATTTGCAGAGAAACATATTTAGTTTAAGTTGTGGTGCGTGGATCAGTAACATTATAGGCTGAGTTTGTTAATATTTTAGAAGGTTCTCGTTTGCTGTACAGTCTTACTGTATTGGTTCCGAAACGTTTCATTTTCTAAATTTTCTCTATTAGTCCTGATCCTTTTTCGGAATCAGCCACCGTAGACAAAGAGTGGTTCAGCATGTTGTCAGAAAAGCGTTTATTCTTGATTCAATATTTGTTGAATAATCATTCGATTTGATGCCTGGTTTGAATTACTATTGAAAATTGTTGATCATGTTCGTGAACACTATAAGCTATGATTTCTATTATTACAATTCCTGTTCCTTTGTCGGTTGTGATAAGTTGTACAATTTGTCTGATTTTATTTTACTGGAATGAAAAGGAAATTCTTTGTGCGGTGATGTCATCATCATTTTAATACGCAGCTTGCTGATGTTACACTAGCAGCATCATATATATATATATATATATATATATATATATATATATATATATATGGTTTGTACACATGGACATATAAATAGATTTAAATATTACCAAATGTATTTGACTGGTCATTTTTATCCATTGAGGGCTAAGGTATGTTTATATGACAAGAATATATATGATGGCACACATATATATGATGAATATATATATACTAGAAAATATGAGGAAGAACTCATATGCTACTTATATGATTATGTATATATATATATATATATACATATATATATATATGTATAAGATATACATGGACGTGCGTGAATATATATATATGATGTTGGTATAAATAAATATAAATAATTTCATTATAAATAAATATGAATCATATGAACACTCCGTATTGCTTATATGGGATTTTGTATATACACTAGCAAGTATATGGGTTGGAAACAGATATTGAAATGCAAAATTAAATGCATACAAGATATGTGTATAAATTAAAGTGTATTTGGTTCATTCATTTTAGTAGGCTCCATAGTCGGGCTTTTCCAAACGTTGAAGTAACACTGTGTGGTTTCAAAAAGTTTTCACTAATCTCACTCTCTCTCTCTCTATAACCTATTGCACACAGAATTAGATTAGGTAAAACGGGAATTTAGGATTACTGCAATATAATTAAAATGATAATTTTGTTTATCCTTCTACGCGGTTCATGGATGTCAATATGAAGCTCCGTCGGAATCAATCATATATTTAAACGGGACACCTAGCCAATGTTTTGTTTTACTCTGTTTTTCTCAAAATATATTATATAGGTCCAGCGACTCTTTTTAATAAACAACAAGCACAAGGAATTGACATTCTAAATTTTCACCAACATGAAATTTCACTCAACAGGCCTGGAATGACACAACACAATCACCAATCTGTCATTATTGAACAAATACCACACTACATGGGGAAGTGGTATTGAATTGAACATTTATAGAATTAAAGAACAACGGCTGCTATGGCGGTGATAATAATTATTTCCATCTATTTTGTGATCTTGATATAAGATCCAGTCCTATTATATCCATACATTTCTCAGGATAAACTAATCAATCTATAATGTAGAAATGGATATTCATCCAGTAGACCAATTTCGGCCTTATTGGGAGCTTTTGGCGTACGATCCAAAATTGGCCGCGGACATGGATCGAACCTCGATGTGTCTGTTTTAGAGTCTGTCGGTCTAACCACTGAGCTACCTTTCGTACTCTGCACATTACATTCAGTTATATACTAATTATTAGTTCGGAAAATTATTATACATATCCGAATATTTTCATTTAATACTCAAAGGCCTAGGCCTACACATTTAAATGTTTCACCAACATGGCATTTTACTCAACAGGCCTTGAATGACACAACCAAACAATAAGTCAGCATACCCATCAGACAAACCGCAACCAACCCTACATTGGATTATTTAAATCATGGTTGCAATCTTGATTCAAACACAAGTCTCATTATATACTTACATTGGTAAATATAAACAAAGCATTGCATATTTTATAAAATTAGAAACCTTCACGTACTGTCAAGAATCGCCGCGAATTTGGCCAGAACCTGTTGCACTAAACACTGAGACACACTGCCGCAGGCTATCCATAATTTTCAGTTTTATACTAATGTTTCTTGGCTAGACTTTCCTTTAGGTTTAGCCTTCATGGCATCACTCTAGTCATAAATTTCCACCTAACCATCAACAATCTGTCATTATAGAACAGACGCCACACCACCTGTAGAAATGGTATTGAATTGAACATTTAAAGAATTAAAAGGACATTGGTTGCTCTGGCGGCGATAATAATTATTTCTATCATGTTCGCTATCTTGATGTAAACACCAGTTCCATTTTATCCATACATTTGTCAGGATAAATTAAAATTCGTATAATGTAGGAAATGATATTCATCCAGTAGACAGGTTTCGTCCTCATTGGAAACTCTTCAACTGCGGTCCAGAATTTGCCGTGGACATGACTCGAAACTCGGTGCGTCTGCTTTGGAGTCTGTCGGTCTAACCCCTGAGAGGCCTTGCCGTACTCTGCACACTTAATTCACTTATATACTAACTAAGTAGTTCGAAATTTATTATACATATCTGCAGCTCATTATATAAAGCAAAACGCGTTCGGCTTAGATAATGAAATGTTTCGCCAACATATTATTTAAATTGCCTGGCCTAGAATCACAAAACCAATCAACAATTTACTAGCACCCAAGGAAGCCCAAACTCTCATTAGACTAATCTAAACAAACCTTCCATTGGATTGGTAAATATTGAAGTAAACGCAGCTGTGAAAACGACATCACGATCGTCAAAACCAGTGACAAAAATTGCGCAACAACGAGAGCAATCAACAATGAAATCCGCACACCCTGTGCTGCTAATACGGTTAAAAAATGAAACTAAAGAACAAGGCGATACGAAAGACAATTTATGTGGTAAAACGTACATACACCTAATAGCCAAGAAAGCGAACATCTGGTAAAAATTCAATCCATCAACACAAGAATAACCACATCTCAAATATAATTCCATTATACAATGAGAATGCCACCTAAACACAAAGACACGCAAACAGTCATATATGCAAATACATGAAGAAATCAGCCCGCAATAAACCACCAACACTAAATAGGATTATATCTGAAAACCAGAACAGTTGTCATCTACTTAGTCAAATGCAAAACTAGGAACGTATATAAATGACAGATTGTGAAGTGTTGTCGATTATTCTAGAAATAAACCAGAGACTTTCCACATTGTATTTGAAATGTTTCCAAATCCGAATAAAATGCATACCGTGTAATATTTGAATTTCAATGGAAATTATAAACATATCTGTGTGTATACATACAATCCATCTTGTAGACCAGGGTTCCGTTCTAAATGGACAACCTCATGACTGCCATGAGGACTCAAATGCTTATTTTTCCTCATCATTGATGTTGTACAACTTTAATTTATGCCATATTTTATTTTTCTAACTCTAATGTCTTTATATTTTATCGGAAATTATTCAATCTTTGGTAACGATTTCACCCAAAAAAATCCATATGTGTGTACAAGGTCAACAAAATGCGATTTAGGCACAAGCATTCAAATTAAAGTAGTTTCCAAAGTTAAACGATATTGGTATGGTTGTTGAAACCGAAGCAATGCATCGAATGGTTAGAGCATAAATTTTACTTCCAAAGATTCGCTCTCTATAAACCGACCCCTCATTATAACCAGTATATATATAATATAATATAATATAATATAATATAATATAATATAATATAATATAATATAATATAATATAATATAATATATTATAATATAATATACTGTAATATAATATAATATCATATAATATAAATTATTAGTACAACCAAAAAATTCCTGCAAGGTGGCAAACCGAATCCAACTTCTAGACAATTGTTTCAGGATCATTGAATATCACCTTATTAGGAGCCAGAACTGTCGATTGGACTCAAACGAATAACGTCTTGTTTAAAATGCTTATCCCCAATGATAAGTTACAGTTTACCTATGTGCAATTTAATAAATTTCTCTAGCTCTACCATCTTTATACATCACCTTAAATTTTTCACTACTTGGTGATAGTTTCACAAAATAAAATCCCTGTGATGCTCCAAGATCAACGAAATGCAATTTTAGCACAAGATTTAGAATAGATTAATTTTGACAAGATGAAAGGAAATGCGTATGGCCAATAAAATCGATGCCTTGCACCGAATGGTTAGAGCATTTCTGATACTTCCAAGAAATGTGCACTACATTAGGCAACTATTCCGTATAAATGACGCATTTCTACATCTGGTATAAATTATTAGTATAATTTAAAAATTTAAAAAGATATTAAATCTAATCAAACTTCTAGAGCATGTTTTCGTATTTTTTGGTAAATTCCCCGACAGTAGCTGGAACAGTTTTGGGCAGTAATCTAACGACTACAATTTATATTATAGTTATTCTCTTCATTAATAACAGAAAATTCTTTATTTTATTGTTATTTTGTTAAATTGTATTGCCTATAAATAACAGAAAATGTTTCTATTTTTATTCAAATCTCACCATATGAAAAAATGATCTTATTTTATCGAAATTGCTATTTTTATCTTATTTTCAAACATCTTTGACATCACTAGTATTACAAATGCAAGCAAATTTTAAACAAAAATAAGATAATTAAAATTACTGCGTTCCTAATCTCGACAATTGTATACATCGCGCTATTTAACCCTGTTTACAATTTTACTTTGTAGATGCAGAAAACTACAATTTTTATATAGATCCACTTTTCTTCAGTGAAATAGAAAATAATCCCACAACAAAAATTTATCTTTGGACGATGGTGAGCAAGTTTCTCGCGGATGAAACAATACAAAAAATGATTTCTGCAATTGAAAACGGATCATTTCATATGCGACATAAATGTAAGTGATGGTTTAGTAAGACATACCGGATTTACAATGCTTTCAACAGTTATGTAAATACTTGTGATGAAATTTATTTCTTGCCTTGGGATTGAGTGCACAGACTCGCTGTACCTTAAAGAAAGAAATATATTTCTAAATTTCAAAGAACAATCATCATCGGATTGAAAGAATGTTGAGAAAAAATTAAATATTTATACAAGTAAAAAATGTTAAATGTAACCAAACCATAAAACTAACCTAATATATTCATATCAAATATGTTGAATTCAACAAAATTGTTACGCTCCTGATGGAATACTGCGCATGTTAGAGAAAGCGAACAGGTAAGCAGTTACATTTTTGGTCCTGAGCAAGGCTGTTTTAAGCGTTCTGTGTCAAATGGCATGAATATCAAGAGTATCAGCGCAATGTGAGTTGTCTTGAAATTCTGACAGCCTTGATGTGTGTTTCCTGTTGCCTGGTTATTGGTCACTGCGCAAAATGACGTCAACCAGTTAATTAGCCGAAGACGAATTCGGCAAACTTTTGGCGTTGGCCATGACGAGACATTCTGACCATCTGATTTGCAACACCAAGTTGATAATTACCATAGGGATTTGAATAATAAATGGAACGATCATCGTTTAATCTCATGCACATTCGTTTCGTGCTTACTAGCGACTCATCAGTAGGAGCCGGTATTACGCCCTTTAACCACTTATATATTTGGATGAGGGAATGGCGAATAATAGGACGGTACATATTATATATATATATATATATATATATATATATATATATATATTAGTTCTCCGCAACAAACAGTATTTAACGATCACGGTTGACCGGAGGCGCAGCAGTATTAGCTAGCAAGAGCCAGATAACTGTGCAGATGAAACAGAGTGTGTAATACAGCTTGTGCAGTCATCGCGCGTAATTAGAGACCGAGACTCCAAAGTGATAGCCCGTATAGAAGCGAGAGTGAAGTAACTGCATTGTGCTTGCATATAAATCTGCTCATTGCCTGTAGCATTTGATTGATCAATATTCAGGTCAAATTGCACGTTTATTACTGGCCTGGTGTTAGTCAATAAAATTGCGCGATGCATATGAATTTAATTAGAAAATGCAGGAGATTTCATTTTACCTGTTTAACCGCTATCCTCACGGAAGAAAAAGGTTAAAAGAAAACAATCCTCCTAACAATTTATGATTAGCACAGCAGGGAAGATTTCAAAACAGGTTAAATAATTGGCTGGCGATTTGCACATAGATTAACGGCAAAGTAAATCGAAAAGAACAGATGCTTTATCAATGATATGACGTCAAATTACCAATAACTGAGGCTACACACAATGTTAGCCGCAATTATCTTTTATACCGCATGCAGAAAATTATAGCGGTACTAAAATATTTTGAGAGTCACATTGTGAAATTTCAAGGTGGTTTACGACTGGTAATGCCAGCTTTAAGTTGGTTTTTCCCTGGAAAACTCTATCATTGTTAATGAGAGCAATTCGTAAGACCTATAGAGTAAGTGTATAAACTCGGCGCTATAGTCTGTAGCATTCGCAGGACTTGTGGATATGTCAGATACTTAACTGTTTAAATTGATGTGTACATGATTATTATCTATACTATGATTGGAAGCAGTTGACTACTTAATGTCATTATGCTAGCGGTTAGCTTGATGTAGCTAGTCAAGTTTCGTAGAAGAAATGGGAGTTCAACCGGAAGCCATAGTGCGCCATAATATGGTGTATAATGAATGCAACATGAACATTATGTAAAACGTTTAATAAACACCTCTATCCGATATTTGAATCAGAAGTTTTATCATACTATAGAATTGTACATAATCGTTACAAAATTTTTAGCTCAAAGCAATTGGTTATACGACGTGAGAAAAATGAAATTACGGATTATGAATCCTGTACATTCCTATAAAGCATGATCAGATTTTATGTGAAATTGGGCGCAAAAACACTTGTGACGCATAAAATTTAGGAATAATGAGCAGAAAAAAGCAAACATTTACTCGATCTACAAGGTACGTTTTGATTTGGTTCAGATTATGTTTGTGTGGGACCCGAAATGCATGTTAAAAGTGGTATGTTACCATAATCACGTTGTCCAATAAAAGGTTTTAACCTGTACATGTTTACCGAAATTAGTGTTTTACTTGGCATAATAGTGAAAATAAAGGGTCATTGAAGTAAAATATGGTAAACTTGACGATACTTAGGTTGTGGAGGTGTTACATCAGCGTCATTAATGACGACAACTTTCCTAAACCTGTGGAGTTTGATATGAACGTAAGCTAGACGTAAAATGTGTCTTAGCTGCTTGACTGATATGTCTATGAAATGAAGTCCAATACGAGAAGTTACAAATTCTGAGTAATTCTGTGATGGTAGTTAACGTGGGAGCCAAAGTAAAAGGCGCAAATTCATGCCATATAAGAGCTGTGACTCAGGCATGCAAATAGATTTCCGTACATAAGAATGCATTACAAAAATTATTAATGGAAATGCATCAACACAAGTGTCAATAATGGACAAGGATTCTAAAGCGGCTTTGAGATTCCTATGTATCTTACCTACAGTACCAATTTGCTGTGGATAGTAGGCGATAATCCGGTGTTTACTGCATTCCATGAAACGTAAGATTGTTATTAATCGTTGGGAGGAGAAAAATTTTCCTCTATCAGTAACAACCTCATTAAGAACATCATAATGGCTATCCATTCAGTAATGACACTATTAGAGTCTTTATTTGCGAGTTGGAGCCAAGTGGTAAAAACGCAGGCCATCGAATAAATCTATCTTTCACATCTCTAAGTTATTTATAACCTAGAATCTGGGTAAGATGAACTATGTCGATGCCACAAATCGCTAGACGGGACGTTGTCGTGAGGAAATGTTGGAACTAAGAATAAATTTGCTGAGTGATTTTGTACAAAACTTTGTGCACATAACTATGAAATACCTGGGTAATGCAATTGAGAACAAAATACATGAAATGATACTCGAATAAGCCAAAAGAAGTGATGTCTAAAGTTGTTTCATATCTTATGGTGATACTAGATTGTGGTGGCAGACTTATCTAAGGTCAATGACTGAAAAGTAACTGTTGCAACGAAGTTTGATGATGAATTCTTCAAATAGTCTTATGAACTCTTCTTAAACGGCATCAATTTTGGCAAGAAGCAATGGGCTCTTCTTAAGTACAATAAATTGTTCTGTGTTGTGGATATTGCACATTGTTTTAGTGAAATGTAGTTATGATTTGCTGAAATCGATGAAGGCATTTTGTTTACTGTTGATATCTCATTTAAAGGAAGCATCGGAGATGGCTGTATGACCTGCAACTTCAAACCTTCAAATTATAGCTTCCAAATAATTTGACCAAGTCTGGTGAAGGCGCCAGTGTTTCTCTAGTTTCCTTGATAAACGATAAGCCGGTATTACAGCGGGAAAACTTGACAAAGCACTTCGTGTGAAAATGGCACAAAAACGCATAATCCATATTAAATGAGCGGCACGGAGAACTATAGGTTGGAATGGGTTCAACTGTGGCAGTGGCAAGCAGTTAACCTAAAGGCATCTCAGGGTCGTAATCACCTACCACTGCAACTGTGTCTCTAATCAATTCCCCTCCGGTTTTTTTTATCTAAAAGGTGTTTTACCAGTTACAAAGTGTAGGGTAGTTGGTCATTGACTTTCAATGAAATTATTGTCGTTGAGAGTAGCCCTGCTCGGATTACAGTAATCAACAGGAACTGCAGGAGCGGGCGTTGATCCGCTTGTTTGTGCGTGAAGTAAATGAATATTTCCTTGGTGTGGCTTATGATCAGCCATGAAATGAAATTTAAACTCATTTTGTGAATTCGCCGATCATCGCAGGCAATTTAGACATGGAACTTGTATACAAATGATACTTTTTCTCAATACACCTGAGGCAAATTACTTTAATTACTTTCGAACATCCATAATTAAATGTATGCATATATATATTGAGAAAACATAAAAAAGTTAAAAGTACAATCTTGATCACCTTGCAGATTACAATATAAAAATAATTTTATGTATGATTTTCTATTAGAAAGATGATAGATAATCTCGAAATCATATCTGTGCTTTAAATCGTCATTTTTCTTTCTTTAATAAACGGTTTTAAAAAATGGTTGTATATTCTGTTTATCTCGATCTCGCAAAGGTGATTTTAAAATAGGTTTTAATTGTTTAGGCTTAATCAGGATTGTACAATCACTTAATGCTTAAAAAGCCAAACCCTAGCTTTATTTACTGCTTTTCTGATATTTGTTTATCATTTTAATTTTTTAAAAATAACGGTCGGAAAACTGTACTTTAATATTAGACACCTTCGGATATTTCAAAACCTATATCTTATAGGCTGAGCTATATTGGTGGCTAATTATTACAGAAAACCTTTTCAGAATAGGATTAATGCGCGTATTGTCAAACTCAGTCGCATACCCATCCATATACGAAGGAACGCATATAAGTAATTGGAAAACCGTACTGAAAAACTAAGTTTTAATTCGAGGTATAGACAAGGAAAAGCAGGTCTGGTATGCGTGAAAAGTTATAACTAATCCTTACTAACTACAATTACTTCTGTCCATTCTCTGATGAATAAACTGCAAGAATGTATTTGGTTATCAATCGTTCAAAATATACCTGAACATTTATTAACAGCCTTTGAAATTATCAAGCACAAACAAGCGTTACTCAATGTGTATTACCATGATTAAATTATAAATTATACTTAAAATGTATATATATATATATATATATATATATATATATATATATATATATATATATATATATATATATATATATATATAGTTGGACAAGTGTTTTTATCAGGATCGCGACCTTGATTTAAAACCGAAAAAAATAAATAAGATTACAGTAGAAGGCAGATTTAAACTGAAAATGGATGTTCCTATAAAGCACAGGCCAACCCTAATTTTCTTCAGCATATTCATCATGCTCAACACAAATTGCTAAAACGAACAATAGTTGCGCAGGCGGTAATAACAGTTATTTTTAAATCAAGGGTGCGATCTTGACATACATTTGTCAATATAAACTAAGTATTGTATAGTATGGAAAAGGCAATTCATCCAGTAGACCGATAGAGCGGCTCCATCCTTATTATTGACGAAACCGGTCTACGGGATGAATTTTCACATCCGCACTATAGAATATTTAGTTTATACTGACAAATGTATGTACATAATGGGTCAGATGTTTACATCAAGATCGCAACCTTGATTAAAAAGTAATTGTTATCACCACCCGAGCAAACATTGTTAGTTTACTTATTTAAATGTTCATTTCAATACCACACCTTACTTAACATGGTATTTGTTATATATTGACAGAATGCGGATAGTAAGTTCGAACTTTAGGGCTAAGGAGATGCTATATAGGCTCTACATAATCGAAAGGATAATCAAGAAACATTAGTTAGTATGTAACTGAAGATTGTGTGTAGTGTGCGGCATGGTGGCTCACTTATCAGAGCACCAGTTTTGGAAGCAAATGTGCCCAGGTTCGAGCCCTGCCCACTGCTAATTCTAGAATTAACGTGATGATTCTCCAATAAGGACGAAACTGGTATACTGGATGAATAGCCTTTTCGAAACTCTACAAAACTTAGTTTATACTGACAAATATAAGCACATAATGGGTCAGGTGATTATATAAATATCGCAACCTTGTTCAAAATGTAATTGTTATGCCCGCCCGCGCAACTCATGCTTGTTTAATTGCTCAATTTATGTTTTCTCATTTATCTCAACCACGGACTACTCAAAATTCTTCAAACATTACAGCGCAATGCACAGATCGGCTAAGAAGTAAAACACATTCAAAATCAGGTGTATTCTTTAAACATGAAAAAAAACATTTTACATATAAATAAAGTCATAATACAATAAGAAAAAACTAAACTTTACAAAGACTGAACATTTTGAAACACGAATGTTAAGTGAGATGTTCATACCACTCATTTATATATATATATATATATATATATATATATATATATATATATATATATATATACAATCATAATTACCACACATTTTATTTTTGACGGTGTTTACATTGATATAACTTCTTGCGGCTAAGGAATCATTATTGTCACTTTTAATTCAAAAACATTTTTTTTAATTCAGCGCAATACTTAAAAAATTGCTTGTTAAGTGTAATTTTTAATTTTATTATCGCACTCTTCAACACGATGAAGTCACATTTGACATTTAACTTTTACGCAGGCACAAAATATGTGCAAAATTAAGTTTGCGATTTTCTGGTGAACACCAATGCTATTTAACTAAGAAAAACATCGAGGAAGCCCAACACATGCTACACGCTTTGACGCTTTTCAACTTGCATTAGTAATCGATCGAACCTCAATGAATTTATGCGAGACTATTAGGATTAACAATCGAATTTTATATTTTCGTTGCGAGCCAGTTATTGATATTCACGATATTCATGTGCTCGCAGTCTTCTAAAAATAACAATATTTAAGACACCATTCAGTACGTGTGACTGACAACACGTTTGCCTTGTTGCGCGGCTGGTTAAAATGAATGAAATTCGTGATTCTATCACGAACGCAAGCTTGGTATAAATTAATGTTGTCATTGCTCACATAAAAAATGAATGCTTAATCGATTATTCTTCAGATAAGTAACAAATTCTCACAAAGCATATTATGGACTACATACAAAATACTCCTGACAATTAGAACCAAAATTAATTTTGAATACATCGAATAGGCATTACGGGTTTATCCTTGTTACTCCGTGTTCTGTCGTACTCTGAAGCTAATTATTTAAAATGTTATTTGTCTGGTAAAATGAATGCCATTTGTGCTTTTTTCGACATGTACTTGCTAGAATTTAATAATTGAAAATATATGATTATGGGAGTGGCAACAAATCAGACTCAGTTTTACTTCTATTTCTTGTTTTTGCTGATTCGTAAGTGTGTAAGCATTTGTGCCTGTGTGTGTGCCTGTGTGTGTGCCTGTTTGCGTGTAAAGGTCATTCTCGTTGTATTGAAAAGTGCTGTCTGTGATCTGGTCATTATTGTATTGATGGCTTGTGAGTTAACCATCTGTCCGCATTGTTCGCTGATACGTGTACGAGTGCTATTTTTCCGAGTGTAGTCCTTCGTTTCACCTTTTTGCGAAAATTTGTTTTCTTCACTTTGTAATAGCGCACGTGTGGATTGCAGTGTTGAACGCTCATATTTTTTGGAAATTTCTGTCCCAGTATGTGCATTTGTTTTTTCCTCTTCAGTTTGTTGCCAATCCGATTGAAGGTTTATTGAGTCTGGTCTACGGCGTTTTCTGTCTTGCCTGGATACTGGACAGTCGATTAGAGTATCATATTGATGAAACTTTGGAATATTTAGGCCAGGTGTATGATGTTATATATATATATATATATATATATATATATATATATATATATATATATATATATATAATGGTTGATTTGCGTTGTAACGTGAATTGCAAATATGTAAGATTTTTTGCTATTAATTAGACCATAATTTTGCCCTAATATACAGCTGTATGTGCAATTTGTTCTCTTTATCATACTTGCATATTGGGTGTATGGGTTATTGCAGGCACATTTTTGTGTGTTACTAGAAAGTCCGAAACAGATGCGTTGTTGAGACTACACTCATAATTTAGTGCAATATACTTGTAATCCAATATCAATAATTTATCACCAGATGTGACATGATAAACGCATACGCCCATTTATGTTATTTCCTCACAGTCGAGGGTGTGTTGCACATTATCAAACTACCAGCTAACTTACACGCAGAAGTGACGCAACTGAAGTACAAACATCGGTTGCTCGTGGTAGATAACCTTCATTATTGGTTGTGTCGAAACGAAATTATTGCTTTGTTTTTCTTTATTTTTACAAAAAGATTAGTTTATTTTCTCAATTTTATCTCCAATTTTCAGCATTTAAGGCAATGGACCACATTAACGCGTTTACATTTTTCAACTATTCATTTGCATTCGATGCTTCCTTCTTTGAAGTTCATTTTTTGCAAGTACCGAAAATTATCATTCAATTACCAATTGAGTTAAGATCTGCTAGCTGGTGGAACTACTTGGCGATGCACCACGACTACAAGTTGGAAATGCTCATTCAACCCGCTTCAGGTGCTTGGTTACATGAGGCGCTCTATTCCAATAAAATTGACGATGTGCCTGACGGTGAAATATTATTTTTACACGTAAGTAAAAGTACAAAAAGCGAAGCATTGTCAACACACACATTTATGTCACATTATGTTTATTACAGAATGAAATAAAATTACTTTCATCCTGAAGTAAACGTCAAATATGTTTTACACGTTCCAATTCATAAATTTATTCTTATTGATCCACTTAGAAACCAAATACAGTGCGACTAAAGGCCTCGATACTTTAATCAAAACCTAGTTTTCGTGGCCTGACTGGCCAAGCTAAACCATAAATCAAACAAGGATACATGCTTAATAGTGTAGAAAGTATCAGGGCAGAATATGCAGCTATTGCAACTGGTAAACATTGGGGTAGTTATTCATTCTAAAAAATATCGCGGTAACCGCATGAATGCAACCATTTTTCAAATGGTATTCTAAAAAACTATTTTCCTTTAAAAGGATAGCCATATATCATAGCATAATTTTTCCATTATTGGGAATCTCACTGTTAGTAGCTAGGAACGCAAGTGCGGTTCGGACTGATAAAAACCGAGTAGCAGTGAAAAATTGAACAAGCCATTTAGATGATTTTAACTGCCGATTTCTCATTAGGAAAATAGCATTAATTGTTTAAGCTAGTTAGTGTGCAGAGAAGAATATTCTTAAAGTGAACGAATTTAATCAAGGATAATATTCAAAATAGAGTTAGTTTAGTGAAATTTTTCAAAGATTCCACAGAAAGGAATTGTACGCCTACTCAATAATCAATTTTTAATATTCCATTTCCGGCTGCCACACGGTGTTTATTAATGGGTAACAATACACCATTGACGCATTTAATAGCATGTTTACAAGAAAATCGATAAAAAGTAGTCAAAGTATTTGTTATATTTAAAATCAAACATCAATTGTAGGTGATATTCAGTTAACCTATCAGTTATCAAAGTAATAGTGTAACTATTGTGCCAAGGAATCAGATTTTATGCCCCAACATGATATCAACCGCACATTTCTATTTAAATTAGCTAAATTATTAACTCACCACATATATCAAGTGAATAACTAAATCGTCTTATCGGAAATCAGCAGTGAAAGCAAATAAAATTGTTTGCAATCCGAAAGGAGTTTTACAAAATCCAGCAACGTAGAAAAGGTTCACAAAAGAAAATTATTGTTCAACATACTTTTAATCTAAAAGAATGTCAAAAATTGAATAAATATAATAAAAAAACTATTCAGTGCCGAATTCATACCGCTTAAACTAAAAAATGTCTGCAAAAATCGACATATTATATGCAGAGATGACGGCTATCGACAGAGTTCAGCAACGACAATTTGAGACAATTTTACTTTAAAAGTGTTCCAATTGCAACTCTAATGCTCGAGAACCTATCAACGTTATTTAACGCGGAAACCTGAGATGATTCAGCTATTCTAGTGAACAGGTGACGTAACCAAAAAATATCCAATTCACCCTCATATTACAATAAACAGGACAATTGGAAAACTTCATTTCAAAATTACAGGAAAATAGAAGTCAAAGATGAGAAGTAGTGTTCGAACGAAAATCTTTGGAAAAGTGTGCTTACAAATATTTCACCTCTGATAATTTTCGCTTTACATTAATTTAACGTAAATAACCCTGCTTCTAATGTTGTTTATGTTTTAGGTGTCCGATAAATTCGACGTAAAAGATAGCGTGGATCGAAACTATTTGAAACTAATTGATGAAACTGTTGCAACTCTCCAGGTGACAGTCGTGATGCATATCAGAGGCAAACAATATGAAAAACCTACTCTTAAATTATTAAATATTACAAACATTGTTCTCCATTTTACACACCCATCTGGAAGTTCTTGCCCGAATTCTGTCGAAATTGTTCAACCTAACATGAATGTGTCAAACTTCATAACTGGTATTGAGAATAAAGTAAAATTGATCACTCTACCAGTTAGTACGGATGTTCTACGCAAATGCAATCGACTAATAAGTGATACGGTGGAAGACAGTCATGCTACGACCGGTTTGATGGGACACTGGCAATTAAAAGTTAGCTTATCAGACAAGAAGTTTCTCTCTGGTGTATGTAACTTTACCATTCTCCCTTATTTTGAAAGTGATACATATTGGAAAAGTCATGCTAGATCAGTTGACAGTCTACTATTTGAAACAGGAGTCAATTACAGCCAGACGAGTAATGCCAAGCTTAAACTTATTGATACATGCCTTCTTCCAGTTAGAAAATCTAAGACTTCGCTAATACAATTCAATTCGAAAGAAACGGAGTTAGGCGAATTTGATTGTCAAAAGAAGGCTTGGAGCTCAGCAGTCGCTGATACGAAATCGGAGTTAGGTATTTTGGACAAGAGTAGTGGTGCCATTCGTCCACTGGATGACGGCAGTTTAGCCAAACCGCTGTTGTCTGGTTGGTATTATGACTGGTAGCACTTCATTACTTTTGGATATTTATTTAGTTGAAGCAGAAAGCAAAGCACGCATCGTGTACTTTTTTTTAAATAAACATGGTTTATACATTTCCATCGTTTTTCATTAATACAGACGCGATTTATTATGCTGTGCATTAATGAAGAAATAGCAAAATACATACAGTATTGTCAACTATGAAATGCAAATCATTTACACTCCGATATACATACCGATTCTAGATTTCGCGCAAAACATGGGCTCTTTATTAAAGTACCAAATTCATAGAATGCATTACTTGTGTTCACAAGTTACCCCAGGTACACTCGTATAGGTTACCGTGACTCGTGCCACTTAATTTTCTCTTTTATTCTCATAAAATATGCCAACTTCGTAATGATAGAATTACCATTTTTTAAATCTGTTAAATGAAAATATCTAATAATATCTGAGATTCAAATGAGGTTATTTAGCAAATTTTTTCTAAATAGGATTTAGAGAAACCAGCAGACCGATAGGAAAACTGCATACATTTATTTTTTTTATTACAAACATCAGGTTCTAAACAACGTAGTTGTAGTTTTCATCTTAGGATTGCCTGCATAACTGGACAAAAAAGAACAGTCGTATTCAATAACTGGCTAGCTATGAAATCCACCTCGGCATGCGGAAACCGACAATAAATCCATTATTGTTAGTTGCTGTTCGTAGGCTTGTCTTGTTGAAGATCTACGGCAACACGTAGAAATACGATTAATAAATGATCGATAATGTGTGACTGGATGCGCAACAAGTTTGGCGTGACTGAAGACTAACCGAATTAGTGCCACAGCGTGGTACATAAAAGCAGATCAGTTGGTGTAAATAATCAGCTCACTAAGAAATTGATAGTAAGAAAACGTAACGAGCAGAGCAGAATGTGTGTTGCGTGGCTATTGCATCGTGCTTATATAGATGCGAAATCGCACGCAATTGGTCAATGGTAGTTTTGCGAGCTCTCATTGGTCCAGCGTATTAAATTTTGACAATAGGTCGGTGAATTAATCTGAGCCATTACAATCATATCAAACGACTCACTTGATAAGGAATATGAACATAAAAGAAGAAACATAACTAAATAGGATATCGCATGTTGCTAGAAAAGCCTCATGGTTATGCTAGTGCGTGAACAAATTGCTTTCATCTACACAGTATTGACCAACGTCCATTCGCAGTAAATGAATCCATATAGCAATGTTCGCAGTGTTTAAGAAAAGTAAACATCAATAGCATTATGTCGGTTTATCGCAGTTTTTCTCCTAAAAAATATGCTACATTGTAGGTGTAAGTACAGATATAGTATAATAATGTACACGTCACGCAGTTATGTGCTTCAACAGGCGTATATTGTATCTTCTACTGCATTTACCTAAATACGATTGACCACAGAAACAAATCCGAGTTTAGATAACGTTTAGGTGTTGTTGAATTATTAACAAAATTATTAACCAAATATAGAAAATCCAATACAGAACGCAGATGTTCTTTCATGTAACCCACATCCACTTTCGCTTCGTTTGGTCTTTCAATGTGCTCTAGAAATGTATCTTATGTAAAAACATACGTAATTACCGCAATGAATATGTATATAAATTGAATGGTTTCACTTTTGCTCAGTATTTTATAATTTAAACGAAGGGTGATGCCACAGTGAAAAAAATGAAGTAAGATTTTTTGAGATAATACTCTTGCATTATCCTTTCAAGGTATGAATGCATATGCATAAAAATCAACTTAAATAAGTTTGTACACAGACAACCTGACACAAGAGTAACGTGTTACTCAGTGATGATAATAAACATCCTGTCAGTTAAAGTCAACTGCGGCTTTAATTTAATAAACAGCATCAGAATAAGCGCTTTAAAAACAAATTGAAGAGGATGGCATTTTGGCATTTCGTGTTGTGCAGCATAAACGTGAACATATATCACAGTGCGTAGACAGTTTTCGAAAATAAAATACATAAACAACGTTAAAAACATTTAATCAATAACAATCCGCTGAAATGGAGAACAGAGCTCCTGACGACATAATAAAAGGAAGCATTGCGAATTTCTTTCGCGGTTTTTCATTGCTTGCATTCTTAGTTTCGCAATAACTATCCGCCAGACTGCTTGCAGACTGAGTTTAATTCTGTGCAAAAATCCCATTTTTAATGTGTGCATAGCAGATGAAAAAGCTGTATTTTCACCTGCAATAAACAGGTGAAGAGGAATCAAAACGCGGAAGAGATTGATTTAATTCTAAATTGATGTGTACATGCTTTGCAGCTTACTTAACCTTTATTTCATACACCAAGAAACACATATTGCCTAGCGAAAAGCACAAAATCTTGCTTCAACCTGCATCCAATGTTATCTCCAATTTTAGTTGTACCAGTGATCAGTCCTATTTAAGCAGATGCAGCAGAATATTGAATTCACGCTTGTTAAATCGCATACGAATTTGGTGAGCTGGAATATAATTATTACTGGCCGCAACTCTAAACTAAGGCAAATTTACATGTGCAAAATGCAACGGACCAACAGAACACTTTTATAGATTAATTAAAGAAAGGAGCGTGAGCAGAGCTCTCTGTATGGAGACTTTCCCTAAATAATGTCATCGCCCGGAACTGTGAAAAAAACTTAATTTCACACTGAAAATACGAACATGCATTGTTATAATCATTCAATATGAATATTCTGGACTAGTATCCTTGGGAAATATATTCCGTGTAGGCATAAATGTTTCAATAATTTATTTTTCAAAACCGTTCTATGCCGCATACTGTGTCCATAGAAGATATAACAGGGAATAACAGATTCTCATTTTTGAAAATTCAGCATTCAGTAAACATTTTTTTAACTGAGATACGGCATAATTTCATTTTTTTACATTGCAATGCAGTTTTTAACTGGGAGAAGTGTGACGTTGAAATAATTGTCATAGATGTGCTTTTTGTCATCGGATTTTTACACACATCCTACCTGATAAAGATTTGACGAGAAATTCGTAATCTGTTTAGCCTAACAGAAGCCAACGAAATGTTAATTCTGGGAGACTAAAAAGACCTTGCTTGAAAAAACTACAAGGTTTCATGGAACTTAATTTTACATGTGGGATTTAACACGGTTTCATAACAAAAAAGCACAATAAGATATTTAAGACGGATTCGTTTTGACTAATCCTTTTTTCATTTATTACCGTAGATCTTCATCAGATGCATTTCACGAAACAAATGATGAAGATCTAGGGTAATGTAGATCGAAATATTATGAAAAAAGTAAATTACTGGAACAATGAAAGCTGCGTTAGTCAAAACGCAGATCAGGTAATTACAATTATTCCAGGTGCGCATCAAGGCAACTCCTTCAAGGTTCCTCCAGTTGTTGGCTTTATTAGCATTGTTAAAATAATCGGGCACTATTAAGGATCAAGATAAGATCGAACAGCGACGCTCCCTCTCGGTACGAGAGAAATTTTAGCAAAATTACGTTTAACATTGAAATTCATCTGCATTTGTTAGCTATTCAGTCGTCCAGATGTACCGCCTAGTTTTCTCTGATGCATTACCATAGGCTTTTTAGAATTCATCTGTGGAATGAATAGCTATTTATTTAAATCAAGTTTGCAACCTTGAAGTAAACACCAATCCCATTGTATTTAACCAGACGTCGAACAACATAACAAAACTACCGCCAGCTGCAACGCACTGACTTGTTTCGACCTCCCATGATCAGCATCAGAATACTACGGCAAATTGACTATCAAGGATCAAACCGCATTGCATATATATATATGGAAATCAAAATTAGATATGCGGCTCTGGCCTCTCGTTGTCTTGCATACATTGTATGTGACCGGAAAAGTCGGCTGCACAATTTCTATGCAGTCACGAATATTTCCTGTTTGTAGCTTTCGCCACGCACATATATATAGACAATAAAATTACACAATAATTGATTGTGCGGGTGGTGGTAACAATTAATTATATTAAGTTTGCCAGCTTGAAGTAAATACCAATCCCATAGTATTTAACCAGTCGTCGAACAGCATAAGAACACCACCGCCAGTCGCAACGCACTGACGCGTTTCGACCTTCCTTGGTCATCATCAGAGTACGACGATAAACTGGCTAGCGAGGATCAAACCGCATTGCATTAGCTGTTTGTACATTACAAAAATACCGCCAGTTATGTTTTTCGACGACTGGTTAAATACAATGGGATTGGTGTTTACTTCCAGCTGGCAAACTTGATTTAAATAATTGCTACCACCACCCGCGAAATTAATTATTGTGTAATTGAGTGAATAGCTATTTTTATACACAATAAAAGTTTTTGCGAGAGTAAATTGCGCAACTACCTCATTAGTCCTACGTAAAGCAAGGTTATTTCGCACATTTTTCACATTTGCACCCAAAATTCTTCACTTATTTCAGAGTGTATTTTTCAACAAGCATCCCATCACACGAAATATATATAGACACGCAATATAGCAAGTGAAACGTTGCGTCTAAACGGCTTCATTTAGACTAACATGATAAACAAAGCTCCGATATAAGAGGCATATTCGAAGCGTTTAAATAAAACGGAAATTTAAATCTAAATCATTTAGAAATAACACGGCTTTAAATACAGTTTGAGTGACGAAGTGTTACCAACTCGGCAATTTAAAGAACTTCTCTACATGTTAGTAGCAATTTTCTATCATTCCAGCAGAAAAGCTATATTTCATACGTAAAATAGTGTTCACAATAAATAATGTCTTTGCGATAGGATGTTACACAATAACCTTATCTTTGCTATCTGGTGCAAGGCTATTTCGCTCACTGTCAACATTTTGCATCTGCACATTTTATGTAATAATGTAAATAAGACAGTCAAAAGTTGTCTTACATTGTTAAGATAATATCCCAATCTAACGCTAGCTGACGATAATTTCACTCCTTTTTCTTGCATTACGATGACAATCAGAACATAACTGTAATCAAATGTTGAATCTTTTTGCGCAGTGCTGTCCTTCTTGTTGTGGATTTGACCGCATTTTTCTTGTGCGGGACATTGTGATAGCACTCGTGAATGTTGTAAATTTTCAGGTGCTCTGATTATTGGACTTGATTGATGGGTTCTCACTTGTCCCTTCATTTTGAAGCCTTGCTTCAGCTGATTTTCTGAAAATGACGTTGGACAAAAATTTATCATTGTTCTTTTTCCGAATTTTCGAGACCGAATTTCCAATCCCATCTTCAGGGTTAGCACATTACGTACAGGAATAAAAAAACAACACGTGGCAAATGCGGTATCCTCATTCAAGACAGATATATTTATACTTGTTTTAATTCCAAAAGTATTATTTTATTGTCTTCCTAATATCCGATCTTCATACCTAGTCTCTAATACTCAAATCTATACAAAAAACTTATCCCTGTCCCCTCCCCGCCAATAATCAGAGAACCTGAAAATGTACAACATTCAAGATTTTACCAACCTAAGAGTGCTGTCAATTGTCCCGCACAAGAAAAATGCGGTCAAATCCATAACTGTAATCAATATGTTCAAATGCCATTGCTAAACTTGTTAATGAAGGATTTCTGGTGTGACTGTAATTCAATTTTTTTAATTACATTTAATTCTAGTTGCATCATTTCGTAACACGCGGCTCAAGGTTAACCCAATGATGTTCAATTTGACAAATATGGTACTTCTTTAAGTCAAATAAAACTCTGTTCTACACACATTTCTAACTGTGATTTTAGTCAATCTCTGTTAATTTCAAGCAGTTTTAAATTTTCGAGATTTTCACCGTGGTTTTACTCGTAATTAATACGGTTTTTTATTAAATATACGCAAGGGATGTGGTGGATCATAGTGTCATAATGGTTTTCTTATTTCTTTTCGTTGATTATCTGCAGTTTATATTATAAGATTTTACTGTTCGCATCTAATTATACAATCCATTTTAATTATGAAATTCTGGATAGGTATAATTAGCTACGAACAGTAAGTGACTTGCATAAACTGCGAATAATCCAACAAAGAGAAATAAATCCACTATTCCACTTATAATCCACCACATGTTCCTTTGCGTACATGCGCGCGAGTGTGTATATATTAAT
Source organism: Eudiplozoon nipponicum (assembly GCA_029291075.1). Taxonomy (NCBI): domain Eukaryota; kingdom Metazoa; phylum Platyhelminthes; class Monogenea; order Mazocraeidea; family Diplozoidae; genus Eudiplozoon; species Eudiplozoon nipponicum. The sequence goes on along the minus strand of JAQBSW010006732.1, from coordinate 5,052 downwards.
AAAAACCCCAATTAATTACAAATAAAATTGCAGTTCAATAAATCTCAATTAAAACTGCTTGAAACTAACAGAGATTGTTTCTAAAATCACAGTTAAGAGAAATATTGTGTAAGAACAGAGTTAGATTATTTGACCTTAAAGAGTACCATATTTGTCAAAATTGACCATCGTTGGGTTGTAACGCGGAGCCGCGTGTTACAACATAACAACATAATTTAATTTAATAGTAGGCAAATAAACAAACTACTATTATACGCACATGACTATTAGTCATTGCGTGCCGGAGCACGACTGAGTTTATTTAGGCTAGAATGAGTTATCACAGCCAGAACAAATTCAAGGTATCTCGTGATGGGATTTGCTCGTCCCACTTGAATTAAATCGTAAAACGCTACATAAAACCATTACAGAGTTACCAAGTGACCTATTGGCATATTTCTCCCGCGATCAACAGCACAATCCCAATAGCAATAACAAAAATTTTTTGTGACCACATGCTGAGCAAACTGATTTAAAAACTTGCGCAAAAACTGTCCTTCTAATTTGTGAACCACAATTTTGTCGCATCTAAAGCCTCTCTTCTCTACAAGGTAGGCAGTATTGACTCAAATGTTCTTTTTATAAGTTTGAATAAATATCATATACGATTTAGTTGTCTACACGATTAAATTTAATTGGTAGGTCAACACATTTACATATTGGCTCAAATTATCATTATCACCACAAAAAGCATGAGAAATACGAATTCTTTTCTTTTTCAAACCCATGAAACAAGGAAAATTCTCTATAGGAAATTAATGTTGATTGAGAAGGAATGGTCTGTACCACAAAATCCTTAAAACAACTAAGTAGATAAACTTATTAAAAATCGACAAGATCCCCACTGGACTTGTTTTGATTGCAGAACATAAAAGATTTCAAACGGCAAAAAGTGATGACCACGAGGACCATTTTTCAATGACGAACCAATGCTATGCTACACGACCAGGTCGGAGCTGCTTTCAAGTTTCTGCCATACACACCTGACACAACTTGATACGTGCTAAAAAAGAGCACCCTACGAGGCAATTCATTTGCTGGCCAGTGTAAACTGTGCTCGCACTGGCGCAATTTACAGATTCTTATTCTTTCTTCCCAAACGTAATCACCAGCGAAGCAAAAATCTCGCCAACAAATATCAGTGTTAGTGATATACTTTAACCATCTTTTGAAATTTTGCGGCGTGCTAGCTTCATATGGTGCAAGGACGCGATTTGCGTACGCGGGTTTTCGCCTTGCACTATCAGTTTCGCAAAGATCCGATTGATCCCAATTTAAAAGTACGCATCAGTTTTGCCTTCGATCAGGTTGAGTGCGCATTCGTTCCTTTATTCTGAGGGCTTCAACATCGTTCACACTAACCAGTGGAAATGAGTTGCGAAGATTGGATCGCACTTCATTTCCAGTGGTTAGTATGGAAGATGTTGAAGCCTTCGTAGGAAAGGGACGAATACGCACTCAGCCTGATAGAAGGCAAAACTGATGCGTACTTGTAAATTGGGAACAACCGGATCTTTGCGAAACTGATAGTGCAAAGCGACAACCTATGAACGCAAATCGCGACCTTGCAACATATATAAACCATGATTGTCAGACAACGACGAACTCTTTTCTGTAGGCAGCTAAACTTTCAAAGCATAAAGGTATAACGTTCTCTAGCGATTATCAACGGTCCATGGACAGATTCATTATAAACTACCTATATGGTGAAGTGAGATATCCTTATTTCGCTACAAGCAGCAAGGATTCAATGAATTTACTCTAGCCTCTAATATGCATTCCGAATTCAAAATTTAATTTCAGTAAAAATATAAATACAAGGAATTTTGCAAAACCGCTCGTACCACTCGAAGGCTCCTCCTTACTTAACAGTGTGCCTCGTCAGTCAAGCTACGACCAAACGATGATACATCACATTTGAAAACGCAAACATATGTTCCACTTAACTCGAACAAATATTTTCAGTTTCAAAATTCTGTTTAAACGACGTTTCAATATTTGTTGTCCTCTGGTTTTGAACAGCCTCATATTCAGCGGTTTCACACATTTATTTCGAATTAAGCGAAATTTGATGCTTTCAACGTTTATTTAATTTGGAGTAATTGAGTGGCCGGAAATCAGTAAACGATACTTCAGGTAAATTAATAATAATTTCCAAAATTTTCAAATTTGGAACATGTAAGCTTTTACGCAGGAAAGAATGCAAAATACTAATGCTATAAACATTATTTTGGTATTCCACGCGGATTTTCTTGAATCTAAATGCACCAATAGGAACACAGTGTCGGTCTTCAAATGGTTTGTTTTAGCACGAATAATTGGAATAGACGCGAAATAGTCGAAAGTCAGGTCCACTGCTAGCATAAACAACACAGAAGGCAAATTAACTAGAACAAAGCTACAATTACGTTTCACGTGACAATTGAACCAAACTCTATTGTTAAATGCATTGTTTTGAAGTGCGCGAAATCTGTGATAATTACCTACACATTCAAACAGAGTGCTATTTTTAGCTTCTTATTAAAATACCAAGTATATTATGTAATTAATATAGCATACGATAATGCATACAGAAGCATACAAACGCGTCAACAGTTCAGATTATTAATTTCATCATAAAATCACACCTAATCAGTGCAAACCGTACGCATACAACACACCGTGTCAAGTCAATAAAGCATCACTTCTCCGGTAGGCAAATCTCATCACCTTTTTGCATTAAAATATTGTTTTGAATCTGCTATAAATATTTAACGTTTATTATGGTGGCTAATTATCGAGCAGAAATATTCTTCACCACAACTGCAAGTTATGCGCATAAATCAATTGCAAAACGACATCAATGCATTGCGCATATCATATCAGGTTAACCGAAATAGTTCGATAAAGCGATAAGCACAAATACACATACCTACGTGCAGTTAACGGACAGACAGGCAAAGCCTGAATTTAGATGTGATCGCACTCCACAATGGCAAATCATCAAATGTCTAGAGTGGATTTCTGAAAACCAAATTTTATTCGCTTATTCATTCTATAACAAGCATGACCAAAACAAGTAGTCAAAGTAGCAAATCGTAAATCTGGATTTGCCAACATGCTTGGTTGCCAAAATAGATTTTGAACCTGGAAATTACTGCACCAATCTACGGTCTTATATTTTTTGCGGTAGACACGTTGATTTTACGCCAAACTAACATTACTGCAACAGTATAATATATCACCCAGCCGATTCAAGGGGCTACGCACCCAAGGAATGCGGAAACAGATAAAGCCTTTCAAATAAGTCTGTCTTCATTATGCGCAAAGCTGAATGCCAAAGAAATCAGTAACTAAACGGGTGGCAAATAACATTATTTAAGTCAAGTTTACGGACGTGAACTAAACAACGGCAGCTATTGCATTGCAATGATCTATCCTTTCCTTCGTGGGTTGTCGCTTTGCAAACATAGATCCACAGTTCCAATTCGCATCGAGTTCAACTTCGTAGGGGCTGGGTGCTGATTCATCCATTTCATCCGAAGGCTTCAACGTCGTTCATACCAACCACTGAAAATGAGGTACGATCTAATCTTCGTTGACTGGCAACTAACCACTGGAAATGAGGTACAATCTAATCTTCGTTGACTGGCTACTAACCACTGGAAATGAGGTACGACCTAAGCTCCGTTGACAGGCTACTAACCACTGTAAATGAGGTACGACCTAAACTTCGTTGACTGGCTGAAAACTACTGGAAATGAGGCACAACCTAATCTTCGTTGACTGGCTGCTAACTACTGGAAATGAGGTACGACCTAATCTTCGTTGACTGGCTGCTAACTACTGGAAATGAGGTACGATCTAATCTTCGTTGACTGGCTGCTAACTACTGGAAATGAGGTACGATCTAATCTTCGTTGACTGGCTACTAACCACTGGAAATGAGGTACAATCTAATCTTCGTTGACTGGCTACTAACCACTGGACATGAGGTACAATCTAATCCTCGTTGACTGGCTACTAACCACTGGAAATGAGGTACAATCTAATCTTCGTTGAAAGGCTACTAACTACTGTAATTGAGGTACGACCAAATCTTCGTTGACAGGCTACTAACCACTGTAAATGAGGTACGACCTAAACTTCGTTGACTGGCTGCCAACTACTGGAAATGAGGCACGACCTAATCTTCGTTGACTGGCTGCTAACTACTGGAAATGAAGTACGACCTAATCTTCGTTGACTGGCTGTTAACTACAGGAAATGAGGTACAACCTAATCTTCGTTGACTGGCCGTTAACTTCTGGACATGAGGTACGATCTAATCTTTGTTGATTGGCTAATAACCACTGTAATTGAGGTACGACCTAATCTTCGTTGACTGGTTGCTAACTACTGCAAATGAGGTACGACCTAAACTTCGTTGACTGGCTGTTAACTATTGGAAATGAGGTACGACCTAATCTTCGTTGACTGGCTGCTAACTACTGGAAATGAGGTACGACCTAATCTTCGTTGACTGGCTGATAAATACTGGAAATGAGGTACCATCTAATCTTCGTTGACTGGCTGCTAATTACTGGAAATGAGGTACAATCTAATCTTCGTTAACAGGCTACTAATCACTGTAAATGAGGTACGATCTAATCTTCGTTGACTGGCTGCTAACTACTGGAAATGAGGTACGACCTTATCTTCGTTGACTGAGTGCTAACTACTGGAAATGAGGTACGATCTAATCTTCGTTGACTGGCTGGAAATGAGGTACGATCTAATCTTCGTTGACTGGCTACTAACCACTGGAAATGAGGTACGACCTAATCTTCGTTGACTGGCTGCTAACTACTGGAAATGAGGTACGACCTAATCTTCGTTGACTGGCTACTAACTACTGGAAATGAGGTATGATCTAATTTTCGTTGACTGACTGGTAATGAGGTACGACTTATTCTTCGTTGACTGGGTGGAAATGAGGTACGGCCTAATCTTCGTTGACTGGCTGGAAATTAGGTACGATCTAATCTTCGTTGA
>JAQBSW010006731.1:0-46196 GCA_029291075.1 Eudiplozoon nipponicum | reverse complement strand
TTTATTTTTACATATATATATAAACAAATGATCGTGTTGTCAGATTATTGAAATGCATACATTTTTTGTCAATTTGCAGCAATAGACAACTAATTTCATATAAACACCAATTTTTATTTCATTTTCCAGCCCAGCGGTTAAAGGCAAACTCATTTATTAGCTAGGCTTCATATTATAGCCCACTTGCTGTAAAACAATAAGGTTAGATAACTAATCTCATTGTTTGTGAAATAAAAATTACATTTAGAAAATTATTGAACACAACAACAGATTTCAATTTTAATTATATTTCGTTACAAAAGTGTATAGCGTTCACGCCAAGTCAATGTTGATAATAAATATTATGCACACATCTATTAAATAACACCTTATGCGGTTCCGTTTTCTTCTATGCGACTGGTCAGGTACAATAAGATCGATGTTTATATTAGGCTCGCAAACTTGATTTTAGTAATCCTGTTTCAAAACACATTACAATTTTTCAGTTAATTTTGACAAAGAAGCAAATTAATCTGCAACACGATCACCGCTCAAATTAACAATTGACTCCACATGGGTCAGGTTTTTTAGACAAAAACGCGGAGTATAACCTGTAGAGGCACCAGTCCTCAGCGCATCTTATTGAAATCGGAGGTTTGCGAGCAAATAGTGCCCTCCAAGTCTAACGACCTGTAGACAAACGTAAAACTAAACCAAGGCACAGCAATTGTAGTAGACTTATTTGCTTTCCTAACTAGAATCTATTTATTAATCTAAAAATAAACTGATGTACTTCATAAATGCCTGTATGTTTATGACATAATAAGTCTTTAGGTTTCATTTCATTCGTAGTTTAAAAAGGTTAACTAGCTATAGTGTTTGTCGCGAAGAACTAACGTATATGCAATTATGTGAGGTGTTCCGCACCTAGTAAAAAAATTGTTTAAAAATTACCAGAAGGATAAACCATAGTCAGCATGAATGGAAAGTATAATTTCATGTGCACATTAGTTTCCTGCTTACGCCCTAGACCCACTATATATTTGGATGAGGAATGTGGACAATCGGACAATACAATCTCCTACACGAAAGAGTAAACCTGCAGTAATGTCATATAGTCATCGACAATTTAACTACAAAACGAACTTAATAAATGTAATAAGTACCGAGCTTGTTCATTGTATCCAACAATGGTTTTCAAAATACCGAACCTGCAGCAGTCACCAACACAATAGATTTCGAGATCTGATAATATTCACCAAAATTGAGAATTACTACTTCTAACAATGTTATTCCATCCGATCCAAAAACACTGGCCTTGATCGACTATCCATCAGTTTTACGGTATTAAAAATGTCAATTGCTTACGAAATGGTAACGACATGATTTACTGCAATATATAAAAACTTACCTCTACGATGGATAGCTGTTCAACTCTTTTCTCTTGGAAGAGTTGACTTACTAATGAACCAAGCTTTCGTTGTTTATCATCAGAAAGTGTAACACCAGCTGCATTGGCTGAACTAGATTTGTCGCCACCAATACCAGAAAAATCATAAGGATCGTGAGATACTTCTACAGTTTCTTCGGGTTCTAAACTATTAGCTGCCTTACGAGTGGCGCTAAGAATGAATAATTAAACAAAACGTAAGATAGAGCGTCAATTCGACTATGCGTAACTTAAATAAAATGATTATAAATTTAAAATAGATTTTGGTTGAATAAAAATCAAATGTATTTTGTATTATACAATGTGATAAATGTTTTGACCATACGCCAAAATACGTAATGAATATAAATAGCAGGTTTACAGGATGCTTATAGCAAACAATTATTTAAATGAAATCAGCAAACATAATAGGAGCAAAGAAATACCAAAAGCTCATATTTTCTACAGAACTTTATTTAGATAAACGAAAAAAGCTAACATTGGTATGAAAAATTCGTACCTATGAATAAACAATTTAATGGATGTCTATGTTTCGAAGGGTTGATGTCTATAAAAGTATAATTAATATGTTGCGTTTACTAAACAGTTCGCCGTTGTTTAATATAGATTAGCTCACTGTGGTGGTGAAGTTAAGCATGGCTCACTACCATATTTAATCTATTTTGCCGGATTATGTTTTCAATTAATATATAATTAAATCAATATAAATTATTATAGTTGTAGAAGTACGGCTACATATATCACTGCATTTCATTTAAACAATACTTAAAGGTAAATTTTGTACATGCATGATGTGCATGTAATTTACAGTATTCAATAAGAATTTAGCTACAACGAATTGAATAATTTTTTATTAAATTATCAGAATTAGCACCTCTAATTATTGTGCTCCTCAGTTAAATAAACATTACTGCTCACTCAATAGTTGAATTTGGACAGAAGTGACTAAATATGAGCGGGAGGAAAGCGTGCAGTATGGATGCTTAGATATGAAGCCGGATATAACGCTTCATTCTCGCAATTTTGTAATTTATTACACTCAATATAGTACTAAACAAAGTCAACTATTGATAAAATATTTTTGAAAATATAAAAGAAATTTTTATAACTTACAGTCGCTTTGGCGGCCTTTCGCTATCAGCAGCACTTCCGCTACCACCACCTTCAGTGTTTTCCTGGTCACCATCGTCCTCCTCCTCAATATCCTCACGATTGCGTTTCTTTCCAGTCTTTTCAAGCACTTCCTATTTGTAGAAATATTCAAATACACTTAAGCCAATTTCATGAGGCTCTAATATCACTAATAAATAAGGCAATATATCGTACCTATTCGGTGTAGATCAACTATGGCAAAAAGTGGCTAAACAGTCTGGAAGTATAAACAGGCTATTAGAATGATTTCTACATACACCTATAATTCTTGAATGGTCTTTTTACCTAGCGCAACGCTGTCATTCTTTGTTTTTATTCCGGTTATTTCTTGTGCGGGACAATCTATATCACAGATTTTGATTGGCATTGATTGATGAGCTTTCCCTTGCCACTTCACTCTGAAGTCGTCCATCAACTGCTTGTCTGAAAATGTCGTTGGAACCAGCTTTTCCGAATTTTCGGGACTTCATTACCAGTTCCATCTTCAGAGTTGACACCATACTCACAGGAAAAAACAATTTGTGGCAAATGGGGTATTTTCTTTTATATACTTCCTCAAGGGCAAACAATAAAATACTTTAGTAAACAAAATAAAAATAACTATATCAGTCTTGAATAAGGATACTAAATTTGCCACAAGTTGTATTTTCCTGATAGTATGGTGTCAGCCCTTAAGATGGAATTGGAAACGAAATCCCGAAAATATGATTCCGTCATTTTTTAGATAAGCAGCTGATGGGCGGCTTCAGAGTGAAGGGACAAGTGAGAATCCATCAATCAATGCCAAACAATATCTGTGCACCTTGAAACGTACAGAATTCTAGATTTTACCGACCTACAAGAATTCCTATAGTTATCGGAACGGTCTCCGATTACGCTATTCCTTGAACACATGTGAAAGTATTCCAATAATAAAAGGAGCGAAATAGTTGATTTCCGGAAGTATTTTAAACTTGATTTCTTGCGACTACTTCACGAGGATGGATAAATCGGATTCATTGCTGAAGCAATTAGGTACTTTTTTGACTAACATGAAATAAGAATTTTAGATCTTTGACAAAAACAGATGATCACATAAAACAATGTGCATAACTTTTAATAAGCAAGTTAAGCACATACTACAACCACAATTAACTTGGAAAAAGGCAGATACAATCGTCGGAAAAATCAACAATGCTGTGGTTTCTGATTGCACAAGCCAAATAGCTACTACATGATGTAATGTAATGATTATGACTAGTGCTATTGTTTTCCCTATTCAAAGCTGCTTACAATTTGACGAGAAACGTGGAGTACTGCTTCGGCTAGGCTCTCTATGAGAAAAACGACAAAAAACATTCAAAATAACATATATGTTTTAATTTATAGCCTAAGAAAAACGTTTCCTTTAACGTAACCGAATATAATTACAGGAAAGAACGTACCTTAAAGAGGACAAAAGAAACCAAATTAACCGCGGCTTCAGCATCTTTTTTAGTAACTGTTTTGGACATTCGGGCTTTTGCATGAGCCGTAGACAAACGAATTAACGTCTCTAAGGTACGCGCAGTGATCGGTTGAGTACGACGCATACGGCTGTTCGCGGAGCCTTGAGCCATACCTCCAGCTGTAATGGTGGCGTCTTGAACACGCAAGTCACAATACTTCTCAGATAAAACATTAGCCGCCTCTTTAGTAAGCTGAGGCTTTAGCTGACGCGCAACATGAATATATTTTTGTAGGAATTTAATTGTAAAGTAATCCCTACAAAAGCATAAAGAACATATAATTAAATAGTAAAATTTAACATCATTTGTCTAAGGTAAATTTTCCTTTCGGAGAAGATAGAAATATGAATATAGATTAGAGTAAAAAATACACGACTTTAAACAAGAATAAAACATCAGAATTCGCAAGATATCTTCTTTAGCTAAGACTAAAAATACTGCAAAATAAATTAAGATATGATTTTAAAATAATAAAACAGATTAAAAGATTTATGTAATTGCGGACCTGGATTAATCGAAATTATCTGATCTGCGTTTTAACTAACGCAGCTTTCATTGTTCCAGTAGTTTTCTTTTTGCAAAATATTTCAACCATACTCACAGTAGGCCTTCATCAGTTGCATTTTGTTTCACAAGTTTAACAAACGAAACAAAATGCAACTGATGAAGGCCTACGGTAAGTATGGCCGAAATATTTTGCAAAAAGAAAACTACTGGAACAATGAAAGCTGCGTTAGTCAAAACGCAGATCAGGTAATTTTAATAAAACAGATTTAACCTTATTATAGTAAAATTTAAAAAAATATTTTACTTATTTTTCGCGCCTGTACCACCAGCAACCATGAGTTTATGCTTTTGCTCAAATACTTGACTATTGCCACCTGAAGATCCGTCATTTTCACCATCTTCGTCATCTTCATCCATATTTGTATTAGCTGAGCCTCCTGTAATATGAGGATCCCCAGTGGTCGATAATAATCGATTCGTAGTCTGCAAAGGCAAAGCCTCGCCTTCATGTTCTCCGGGTCCTCGATAGCGATGTGTCCGTAAAACATGCTCGGCAATCGATCTATCAGAGTCTGGATCCGCTTTGTCAAGCACAATAAACAGCAGATCAAATCGTGACAGAAGAGAATCCTGTTTAAAGGTTCATTGTAATAATACAGGTAAATATTAAACAGTTGGGAAAATAAGGAAATAAGTTCTTTTACGAAGTTGGTTCCTATAAAGCATAGACTTATGACAAAGTAATAACTCAGAATCTGCAATTGCGTAATTCCAGCAGGTAGATACATAGGCATACAAATGCTTAATTTTATCGTAAAAGCATTTCGCGAAGAGATCGAGCCATCTATATCGCTTAGAATAGTTCTTAACTATTTAATGTATTATGCTTCTGTTGATATGAGCCTCTTTCGCAAATATCGTTGTCATCTATAATAAAGGATACGAAAGCAAAATTTGAGTGGCGTGCTTTAGCCAATTAAAAAACAGCATAACATGCACCAACCTAGTCAAATGACAGTATTTGCTCTAAGTAATAACAGCAGAATAGAGGGCCGAAAATACGCTATCAAAAGACAATATTTGTTGCTGCCAGAATTTGGAGCATTACTTGCTTAAGGGCGCTGCATCAAGGGTTTCAGCTTCAAACTTCACAGGTTTGACACTGCAAGAGCGTGGCTTGCGGCTTTCTGATTATCAATTCTTACGTCAACAAATTTGTGGTACTAAAAAGAACAATTTATTCTAGCTTAATCATTAAGGATATCTCGCCTGGAAACTTTCCAGTTGTACGAGAACTATGTCTCACATGTATTCCAAGTGATACGTTTCACTGCAGTTTCTTTCTGCAAATAAAATAAGAAGCATATCAACAAGATGTCAAGTAATTCATAACTTCTTTAGCAATATCATTACCGCTAACATTTACATTAGTTAATACAAATGTTTTTGAAGTTTAGATTAAATACATATGCAACGATTCGCATTAAATAAAAAATATTTCGGGCATAGAAACACCATACGTATAAGGAGTTTAATTAACTTTATATCCTGTAATTAAAAAGAGTTTAGCAAACTTACCTGCAGACCAATATTTTCCATTGGTGTTTTGAATTGATCATACCGACCGTAAACTGGATTAGCGGCTGCAAATACTGAGCATCGCGCATTCAGCTTCGCTTGAATACCAGCTTTAGAAATAGTAACTCGCCCCTGCTCCATTACCTCGTGAATAGCAGTTCTATCGATATCAGACATTTTGTCGAACTCATCAATACAAACTATACCACGATCAGCCAAAACCATAGCACCGGCTTCTAGGTTGCGTTCACCTACATAGTGAATGGTTGTAAGCAACAAATTTGTCCAGATTATCACGGATATTTCTTATTATATCGCAATATGTTATTCAGTAATGACAGTTAACACTTATTTTAAACATTAATATCGCATATGTGCCTTTCCTAGTCAGTTGTGCAGTAAGCATAACAAAAGACTATAACTATGCAATAATTAATAGCTTGATTTTTAATAACGCGAAATGCGTACACGACCATTATAAGAAAATGAGCTGAAAGCTCAAAAACTGCAATGAAAATCTTTTTGTGTTGTAAAAATGATATAATGACAAAATTTAAGGAACATAATATAACCTCTGAACCAGATATTACTTTTTTAGAGACAAATTTGAGTTTATTTGTATCAAACACAAATTGAAAATCATGCACTTTTTTACTATTTAAAAGAATCTAAGCGTGCTACCGAATTTAATAAGGCACACAAAAATCATATTAAAATTATCAATTGTATTGAATCAAAATGATAAATTAGAATAGCCAGTACCAGAATCATGATCAGTAGTGACTGCGGCAGTCAAACCGACGCCAGATGAGCCACGACCTGTAGTTGGAATGGCACGATGTGCAACATGGAGCACAAAGCGAAGAAACTGAGATTTTGCGACGGACGGATCGCCCATCAAAAGTATATTTATATCTCCACGTATACGAGAACCGTTGTTCAATTGCCGTTCAACGCCACCCAATAGAAGATAAAGAACAGCTTGTTTAATATGATCGTGACCATGTATAGATGGTGCCAATGAGCGCGTTAATAGATCCACAATGTCCTGAAGATAAAACAGCAGAAATTAAACGCAAAGTTTTAGTGACATTAGTTTATACTTGAAGGTCAACATATGGTTCTGTGCAAAAATGTAACTTCAATGAAACCTAATATAGAAAAGGGAATTGATTACTCAGTCAAACGCAAGCAATTAAATTAATTTTAACATACTCCAGATTTCTTATATTACAGCCCATAAATAACTATGAATATCATTACTACGGGAAAGTGAAGCAATAGCGTCCTATGCTGATGACAATGACGATTGGAGGATAGCCAATTAATGATTTTCATAAGTAAAATTCCAATGTTATCAACATTTTTTGTTTATCTTTTGCTAGTAACCATATAAACATTGTCATTTATGCACCAGGAAAGGTAATTCGCTACCTACGTTTTATATGTTCCACACAAAACAATGACGTAGAATGACCAGGTTCAGATATATTTACTTTTAGCATGATATATGATTGTATGAATACAATATAAATACTAGGCAACTTACTGAACGTTTCGAAATAAGACGCATCATTCCAATGTCCTTTTCCGAGAAACTTGGACCGAAATCTTTAGTAAGTGGCATAACATTGTTAGCAATGAGAACAGTCTTGAAGCTTGCAGTTGTATAACCGTTTTTCTTTCCAGGCAGACAGCGATACTGCCCAACCACTTGCACTCGATCCCCCGCCTTACATAAATCTACGAGATCATCGTCGACGATTACATCAACAGAACGCGGGAGTTGTCCAGCAGGTGCCGTTTCTGGCATTTCTTGAATTGTAAGCGTTTGGTGATTCTTATATACTGACAAGCCATACTCTGTTTCCAGAATGTTACCATCTTCATCTTTTGTGGGATAAACACCGGAAGATGGATAAGATTCTAAACTGGTAATATCAGTATAACGCCTCTCAATAGTCTTTTTAGTGGCAGGACAGAAATGTACACTGCGCACAACCTTCGGGCGAACCAGCGAACCTTACAGTTACATTAACGAGCAACGCTTACTTTTAGTCACAATACCTTCAACGCAAACCATCGATCCAAGTAATTTTGAGGATAAACACCTAGGGGTGACATGTCGTGCACCAAAACTTCCCTCAAATCCAACGAAAAATTCATGATAGCGTTTGGCAAAATCAGGATTCACATTTTGAATACATTTCTTCAACGCCTTTTGGCATGCTACCAGCTCCGAAAAAGCATTTTCCAACACACTGACAACATGAGTAAAGAAAATCAGTACCATTTTGCACGCTTAGGATTCTCTCTGCGTAAATCATTTATGTTGATGATTAATCTCGGTGATCCCTCGAGTGATGAGCGCATTTATTCTATCTTTGCATTCATCCTTAAATATAAAATCAACACATACCGTTTCGTCTAAAAACTCGACATACTCCCTTTCGCTCTCTATGAGACCTTGGTCGAACGTTTCGTTCATATTGAAAACCAAGCAGACATATAAGATTTAACGGAAAAAGAGACAAAGTGACAACATGTAAAAAATTCATATATTTCATTATATTTATAAATATAATACAATTATTAAAAATTTGATATTATAATAAAAGGTGTGAAAATTGAAAATACTTAATAGAAATAACGCTAATTAGGTTTAATTGACAGTAAAAAAGAATCGGATATGGCCTTTAATTTAATTATAAACATTGAACGTGTAGTTTTTGGAACCACTACGAATAAAAATTGAATTTTTGACAAAAATATTAACATATATTCAAATATTATTTCAAAAAATATTTGTTTAATCTGTTATACGTATTGGCAAAAATAAGATATGCTGTTCGAAGCGGAGCTCAAAGTTTATATACGCTTAAAATTAAATATTAAGTATCCCTGAACCTATCTCTGAAAAATCTTGTTTTATTCTGAAAAAAATTAGGATTAGTAAATCTATGTTTATAATTTATTTGGTTGACCTATTTTAATTTTCTCATATTTTATTATCTCGTAATTGTTGTAAAGTTTAAAAAAAATAAAATTATATGTAATTGTTCTGTGTATTATTATTTTTACTGTTTTTCTCCTCTAGTATGTCAAAATCCAATAATAAATATAAATGTGTTATCTGTGGTCACACTGCAAATAAACTCTATAGCAAGTATACTGAAAGTATTATAAAATTAGAAAGGTGCAAATCATGTTTTAACGTAATAGACAAATATGTGGAATTTGACATAGTTATAATTATTATAGATTTATTGGTTCAGCGACTCGCTGCTTATAGACACATTATTCACAATGCTGAACTGCCAGGTATAATCAGGATGATTGGCGTCAGTTGCATCTTAGACGGAATAGGATCTTGGGCTAGTCATCAAGAAGTGTATAATGTGAATCTCTCGTTTAGCTTTAATTCTGAATTGTATGTTCACATCATTGAAAGATTTTTACAATCTCTATTACTAATGAGTCTCTTAAAAATTTCATTATGTAACGATAGCACATTGACACAAAATCATTTTCTGCGAATGCTTGCTCTTATAAATTTTAGCAATGTACTCGCTATCTTAGCTCTACCTTGGAAAATCTATATTGAGCAGCATTTCCATCTTACAGGAGCTAATTTTTACTGGCTTATTAGTGGCATGTTTGCTTTTGTGACCACCATTCAGTCACTCAGAGCATCTAAATGTGCTAATGCTTTAAGTGCATTTGCGATTAGCCTTGGTATATTTTTAGTCACGTTTATTATGGTAGTCTATTTAATTCGCCCTGTCATATTAGTTTATTTCAAATAAAAATGATTTAAAGATATTTCCTTTTCTTCTGTTTTACGAAATATAAATTTTTGACCAAAAATTTTTTTGATTTAGCAATGCGTCTATACCTTAATCTCCTTATACTGTTCGCATGTCTCATTGCGAAGAGTTATTCGAGACGCAATGAAGTTGAAGTTCGCCTAGATTCAAAATGGAATGATACACCATTGATTGCCGAAGCTAGGTAAGATTTTTTGGTGTAAAGCCTCGTAATTTAACCAAATTTAGCTAAATTGCAGAAGGTAAAATCGTTTTAACAATTCGTAATAACCGTTAAACTTTGATATATTTGAAGGATCGGTGGTTTTCATATTCGCTTATTCCCTTTTTGTTGAAGGATGGATCATAATGAATTAATGCATTAATGTTGCATACCTAGTAATAAATTAGCTGAAATAGGACCAGAAGGATAAGTCAAAGTCGGTATGAACGAAGGTATAGTCTCATATGCGCATACATTTCGTGCTTACTAGTCCTATTTGAACTAATTTGTTATATATAAAATATATGCGTTTGTTTGAAGCAAATGCATAAATTCAAAAACCATATAACTAGTTCAAGCAATCGACTGGGGTATCGATGATAAAGTTATAGTAAGAACTGATTTGTTACGATATTAAAGGCGATATTCTTTTAGATTTTTACGTAGATGATGGAACCGATGAAAGCATTCACAATACAGACTAGTTTAATACAACAAAACGGGCTAGTTATTAATGAAATGCTTTCATCCGTACAAGAAGCCCAGTCTGTTTTCAATAGAATTTAGGATTAAATTATTGAATGCATTATTTATTTTACCATGCTTAGCATAATAAATTTTAATACTAACTGATATTTCGATTATTTTATGATTAATAAATTTCGATAAAACGTACATGCTTGACACTGCATTCATTGATTTAGTAATTTTTAGCCAGATTTATGAGTACAAAATGAATTCATTCATGATATTTGAACGCCAAATAAAATTAATTGGCACGGTACCGACCTAGTGTAATGAAAGCTGATATGCGGCAAGTTTTAACAAGACACATTAACATTTACGGAATGATGCCTTCTGCCGAATAATAATCGAAGTACATGAAGGCAGCAAATGAAATCTAGGTCGTCCAGTCATAGTAAGTAATTATATATAAATATCGTTCGTTTATAAATATGCGGATGATTGCGTCATCTGCATAGTGAAATCCTAAAATGCGGGAATCGAAAATGACTAGTACTACATAATCGGCGTTGCTTGATTAGCTGTTACTGTAATGACACATTGAGGACCGGATAATAAATACTATTGCAGATTTATAGCTACTATTACTTATCTGACAATGACGTAAACAAAACAAAGCAAATGAATCTGTTCACTAAGCTATTCAGACAATGGAATTTATAGCTTGAGTGATCAACATATTCTCCTGCACCAAAAGTTAGCATCCCATCATCCTCTTGCGGACTTGTCATCATAGTCTAACTTTTTTAGCTTCTTCAACTGACGGTGCAGTTAGTCTAATTTATCTATGACGACTGCTTCGAAGCTTTTCATGAACAAGTCAAGATAGGGGTTTATTTGGATATGAAGTGAATAACAACAAAACTTTGCCGATTTATAAAGACCACGCAACATAAAAACGTACGCTCACGGCATATGATCAATATTATACAATTCTTAAGAGCTAAATTCTCATTGGTTAGTGGAATATTCCTCTATATTATGACATTCTGCTTCCATTCTTCCACTGCGCATAATAGTAAAAATATAACGCATCTCATTTTCCTACTAATTAAGTACGACAGGAAGCGCTGTGCAGCTGCAGCACTTGACAGTCACTCTCTACGGCAGATAATGATAATCGTAAATTAAGTCTAGCCTAGTCAATGACTTAAACCAGCGCATGCAGTTTTAGTAGTATCCAGGATAGTCGCCATTTGCTATTACGTATGCTTTTTACGCAAGTAGCGTAGTCTATTGCATAAATTGCATCAGTGCCCTCAAAGACTAGATTCATATGGTGTCCGCATCGAGTGAATTCTCAATAGTCAGGTTATTAAAATTCGCGCTGAGGAAGAATCATTCAATTTACCGATTTTGAGTTGATTACTAAATATACATTATTACAATGGAAAATAAAAATTAAAACGAGTTATTATTTTCTCCTTACAACATGAAGATCGCAATGAAGAACGTATCATTAAATTTCCAATATAATATGAAGACAATAATGAAGACCGGGAACCTAGCCCGACTTAAATTTAGCAGCGACGTACCTAGAGACCACAGACTTGCGATTCACCTTTACATGTCATGAACATATGCCATGATTTCATCTAGTTTGTTTCAGACATCCGCAAATGTCGAGCACATTTCTAATTATCTTCACTATATGATGGCTTGTCATCTGTTGGCCTCGACAGATTGTTAGTCATTTTTCCTCTCAATTCTGACATTAATACACGCAGTATTAAGATTTCCTATCCGAAATCATGATCATTTATCCCTCTATATTCATACATGGTAAAATGGAGGGCGAAATAAAACCACACAAGTAACTCTATTCTTTGATGCATCGCACTTTTATAAATATCAATATAAGAATGAGTTAATCGTTTCCTGTATAAAATTTTTTTAGGTAGAATATTGATTGTCTACCAGATTTCAATTTAACAACGATGTTTCTAGGCTACAACATTCTATAATTCACGTTCACATTTCATGACAAAAGGATTGGTTTAACATTGTCTAAAAGTTTCGAGCGTACTCCTAAATATCTTTATTGCGTAGTGGCCTCCCAAGCATTGGTCTCAATAGTATTAATCTATCGCTTCGGTTTTATTCACCAACGTAAAGCAGACCAATGATTAAAGTTACACTATTACACGATTTCGAAACAGTCAAATTCACGGTATCCACGAAAATCCGAGCTTGGCTTTCATTATTGAGATCAGTATGTTAAACAACAAAATGTTGCTCCATCATCCTAAGGACGACTCGCCATCATAGTCTGACTTGTATATTGTAGGCTACTTCCATATAGCCTTATTATATACTTATTCACAAAATAATTCTCAGTAAACGGTGCTTTAATGTAAACGCACACAAATATAGTTTTGAGATGTAAGCAAAACATTGCATAAGGTAGCAAATGCTATTCATCAAGTACACCGGGGTTGTCCTTATTTGCCACTTATCAATTACTTTCTGGAATTACCACGATCGGGGCTCGTGATAGGATACATTCTCTTAGAAGTTTTGAAATTCATTCACTGCACCGTATATAGAAAATTTGTAAAGCACAATAATAATTATACAGTTATGCGAGTGGGCACGATTTTGTGGTAACTATGTTAACGAATGTAAATTTTAACCCTAAGTTAATTTATCCAAAAGCTTATTAAACAAAAGCGAATATCTCGTAAAATTCGTACTACAACTTGTAACCCAGCTGCGATTTCACCTTTATTACGAAAAAACTCGGAAGCATATACATTTGATAAATTTTATTTAGCGTTATAATATTATTATTTACATAAACGATTCTCAATAAACGAGTTTTATATAAAAATGCATTAAAATATAATTTTGACACGCAAGCTGGAAGTTAGCATATATGAATCAACTACATAAATTCCTCTCTCTCTCACTCACTACACTATTATGACCATCTGTTTAACCCAAATTATCGATGAATTGATCAAATAAAACTACACAATATGTACATATTCTAAAATTGAAATATAAATCCTTATTAATCAGTTTAGAACGGTAATAGCGTGGGTGATTCAAAATATCGTAGTTTCTAACGCTATTGACTACCTAAGCAATGTGAAAGCAATAAACGTAGAAGCATATATAAATATATGGTCAAAAGTTCCAATAAGATAGCATTACTAATTATATCCATGATAATGTTGATAGATAAGCAGTCAATCGGGTCGGTATCTGCACTACAAAAGGCTGATTTAGCTAGGCAATATCCTCTATCTAACCGCACTACTCAAAAAGATTTACTACTTCAGCCTTACTGGCATATTTGAAAAAATCTATTATACATTATAAAGGTTTTTAATCTTGTGTTATACAGTCATTATTTTATTTAAATTTGACACAATTCTTTGAAGCTTTTTTTTTAAATATTTAAATCTAAATAATTTTTATTCAGGTACTAATGCTTTTTATTTTTCTTATTCTATTTTAAATGTTTGCACCTGGGTAAATCAGTGAATTTGTAGCCTCGAATTCGATCAAATATTTTTGGAAGTTTCTTGATATTCTTGCAGACCAGACAACAAAGGAAGATTCTGTTTTTAAGACAAATTCTACTTCGATTTTTTCTTCTGCGAACTCTCAGTTTGGTATGGTAACACTTCAGGATTATGAGATTCTAAAAATAATGGTCTCTCACGCATTGTTAGATACACCAACGAAACAGAATGAGCCGTCTAGATCAAACCCTCTCTTGTTGCGTATATTTGAGCTGGAATTGGCGTCGAGGACATATTCCCCTGCTGTTGAAATGGCAGATCAAGTTGCTCGTACAGCTTGGAATTTATTTAAAAAACGTTCACGAGAATCAAAGGCATCAAGAGACATTTCGGATGAATGCGCGAACGTTTCAGTTTGGGTTCAGTTAGATGACTTTCAACCAATTTGTTCGTTATCAAAGTTGAAGCTAACCATAGAGAATATTGATGTTAAAAATAAAGGTTAGTATTTCGGTAGCCAAAATTTTTCCTCTAAAAATACAATTGAATTCCGAGTTTAGATGGATTCCTGCAATTATTTGTCATAGTTGTGCGGTGGTGGAGCAAATTTTTTAAATGACTTTTTGTTGCCTACGTTAAAAAAATAAATTAACTTAAGTGATAAATGATCTTATCATATGCTTTCTAAAGCTTTTATTGAACATATACTTGACTTCTAATATTTCGTAAAGTAAACCTAGATTACTTCTATTACATTTATTAACAATTGGTTTTACGTGTAATGAAAACATATATTAATCAAGTTTCCGGACTCTAGATAAACCTTAGTCATATAATACTAGCTGTATTTAAATCTATCTGCTGGATTTGAGATTAACAGCGTAACCATGTTTTTAAACAGTCGCACAGCATGACAATGCTGTTGTCTGTCGCATGTACTGGTGATTTTCAACTATCCTGGGTGACCATCAGAACACTACGACACTAACTAACGACTATCAAATTAAACTATATAAGTATATTATATTATATATATATATATATATATATATATATATATATATATATATATATATATCTTTTGAAATTGTGGATTATTATAAGTTAAAATGGTCAAACTTGTATATTATTACAACGTATGATGCAACTATATTCATACTTTTTCTATTACACATTAGACTTGATTTCGTCTTATGCGAATGATGTCGGCGGGATTTCGACGTATGTTCTTTCCTGGATTATATTATCAACATCTGTGCTGCTTCAAATTCCTCATATTTTCTCTTTGCTTTAATTTACACACAAACACACCTGGTTCTGCAAAATTTACTTTAATGGAAAGATCACTAAATGGTTATTTTAACTGCCCAAAATCTTTTAAATTACGTGCACGCCTAATCCGGAAAGTTATATTTTATTGTTGCTTCTTTGTGTTTCACAGTTAAATATTTTGTCATAACCTATGCAATATAAATTATGTCTACTAGACTGGCTTTACCATAATTATGAAAATGTTTGATTAATATGCAGGATTACCAGATACAATCTGATTAAGATCCAAGTATTTGCATAATTCCATAAATTATTTTAACAAGCTTGGTTGATTTATCCTATTATTTCTTACTGAACATACTTATTTCCTGATGAAAGCCTATCATAATTTTAACCACCGTATGTTATAGTGATAGTTGTTGGTATTTCACGCTTAAATTGTGTTGAAAATAATATTGAACTAGCAGTTTACTTGTATATCTCTTTTGTTCTATAACTCACGATTAGGAATGGTTGATGTCTATCGTACAGATAAGCTCTATCGAGGAAATCATTGCGAGAAAAAAATGAAGTTCGATGTACCATTTGTCATTTTACACGGTGATTTACGTGATGTATCGTTTTTCACATGGTATATCGAGCTAAAGAATTTGGCGAATCAAGGAAAAATTGTTCTTGTCTTCAGGCATTTTTTAAAAGTAAGTTAATATTCAAGATATAATAATTGTCATGTTAGTTATTTTAAATTAACTTTATTAGTGCTTATGTTATAAATTTAATAATTTTAAAGTTAGTTCCTGGATGACTTTTCATAATGTACATTTTCGGTATAACATAAATAGAGTTTGTGCTAATGTCAATTTTATTAGTCTTGCTGTGATTTTCATTGTCATCATCATGATCAGCATTACATAAAAATAATGTACTTATGTTCATTTGACGCATAGTTATGAAATTTCGCAGCAACGTGTGAGCTGTAAAGAAACACGAGACGTTCAGTTCAGATGTGGGTTTATTATTTTATTGTATAACTTCTCGTCTTTGGCTTGTTTGGTGTAAAAGACTAACATCATTAGCGTTTTCAGCTTTCTGTTTGTTCTTGTATATATATTAATCAAACTTAATATTGTTTGCTTTTCAAAATTGACAATATAATGTACCAAATATTGCTGCCGTGTTTGATTCTGGCAAAAGGAAAATGATCTTTTTAACTGTATAGTGTCTGCTATCTTTACCCGTTAGTTGGGTTGTTTATACGGAATCCCTCAGAGTTCACAATTATTGTTTCATCCAGCTTTGATTTAGTTACCCATAACTCTGCAGTTAAAGTGCTCATTTTGGTAGATAATATCATGACTAATTCGTCCAAATTATTGACAAAGCCATTTTACTAGACACGTATTATATTTAATCAATTATTTAAAAGGTTTTTTTGATGTAAAGTGCTTTCCTTTAGTAAAGCAAATTTACAAATAATATGTTTTTATTCACCTCGGGGGCTGGATTGCTGATTCCGTCGTTATCTTGATTTATTTATTTTTAATACGTGCATTTCTATGTTGACTTTTTCTTGCATTTACGTACGACATTAATAGGGTCATTGGTGAGTTCTCGGCCCCAAGGCTGACTACTGCAACAGTATATACCTGTTAAATACTGTTTCTTGCGAAGAACTAATATATATGCAATTATTTATTACGTGTTGCGAACCTAGTAACGAATTAGTTCAGTTGTGACCAGAAGGATAAACCAAAGGCAGCATGAACGGAAAGTATAATCTCGTCCACATTCGTTTCGTGCTTACTGGCGACTCATCAGTAGGAGCCGGTATTACGCCCTTTAACCACCATATATTTTGGTCAAGAATGTGGAATAATAGTACGGTACAATCTCCTAGACGAATGTGTAAACCTGCAATAGTGAAGCTAACATCATATAAAGTCTACGACAATGCGACTTCAGCGCTAACTCACACTATATAATATGTATATATATATATATATATATATATATATATATATATATTTATAAATATATATATATATATATATATATATATATATATATATATATATATATATACCGAGTCTGTAAAGGATACTAACACTATGGCTATTGTGTTAGTAACCGATACCAACATTATACTGAGTCGGTATTCAGGTATATACCTGCTTCTTTAATATACGATTTATATTTCAGTTCAAGTTAAAATTAAGATAGTTATTTGAAATATTATTAATAAAAAAGAATCTTTTAACTGACCGTTTTTGGTTTAAAATCTAACTAGAATAAATTGTTTAAATATATTAATTTGATGAGCCTATTTGTAGGAAGTAGTTTAAGTTCTGTGTATAAAAAGTAACATAAAAATCATCGTTACCATTTAATATTTATAATATACTGATACTTTGCTGCTGCGTTACAATAGCAGTTATTTGTCCTTTGGCTACAAACTCTGGAAAATCATTTACGCGAGATTAATTTTTATTCTTGTGAATGCTAGTCTAAAACATGCCTGAACTTAAGGGGTTGAACTAACCCTATTAAAACAAATAATTGGGCTTCTGTCTATTCCGTTGATTACTATAATCAAGGTTGCGATCTTGATATAAGCACCTGATCCATTATTTACTTACATATGTCGGTATAAACTAAGAATTGTGTAGTGTAGAAAAGGCAATTCATCCAGTAGACCGGTTTCTGCCTTATTGGGAACTCCTCACGTACTGGCTAAAATTTGCCGTGGACAAGTAATTAATGGGTCATGTGCTTATATCAAGATCGTAACCTTGATTATAGTAATTGTCATCACCGTCTGCACAACCAATGTTCGTTTAATTATATAAATATTCTGTTGATATTTAATTGCAATATAATCACAGTCATTATTAGACAGAAATACAACAGCAAATAATAAATAATGGTTCACTACCACAGAGCCATAAGAAAGAAAAATGTTAATAATATTCATAATACTAATTGTACAACTAACACTAACACAAAATGTCAAAGTAGGTTGATTTATGGAAGAAAGGATCTAGTTGAGATAAAGATATCTACCTATATAACCCACAGAAACGCGGAAACCTATATCTCTACACGACTTAATCAGGACCAAGTCAACTTAAAGGCAAGGCGACATCAACAATGCTTATGAACAAACTTTTGAATAGAACATTGAAATTCTCTGAGTAGAAAGACGGCTATAGTTGGATGTGTATATTTATTTCGCTGTTCAAGTACTTACCTGCATGTAAAAATGTGATATTTAAAACCTTGCCCTGACTGGAATGTGGCTTTTTTTTCTATAGCTTGTGATTCACACGAAGCACTAAAATGGTGTAGCGTAACAAAATTGAATTTGTTTCATACGAAAAGAATCATGTTTCTACTACTATAGTTATCACACGAATTATGAGTGCCTTATTAGAAGATAGAAATGATGGTCGGTTAGCCCCGAACTATCCTTACCGTCTCCTCATTACATGTATTACAAAAGAAATTTGTCAACCCCATACAAACTATGTCGCCACAATCCTTAAATAAAGTCGGTGGTAGATAATCGGTGCCTGCAGCTTTGCGAGATTTAAGCGATAGTGTTGCTATCCGTATTTCTACTCCTGACGGTTTTTCGAGTTTAACGTTCTCTATTCTGGATACAAGCATACTTTCATGGATTGGGACTGATGTCGTTGCCAATGGAAATTATCAACTAGGCAAGACGACACATTTTATTGGTTATAAGGTTATTATTACGATCATTTATTGTTTCGTATGCGAAGAAGATGAAACAGACTTTCGCCTATACATGATGAGTACGATTCTTCCATCTTAGAGTCTTTCCTGTTTGGAAGGAATCAAGATCCGCTCTCAGACTCTGCTTAAGTTATAGTACTATATCTCCGAGTATTATTATATGGTATTATTATCTAGTTGAGGGTCATTCATATTAAGTTTTCCGCACAATGTGAGTGAAAATCTACATTGGATATGTGTATGTCCGAGTCATCATACGTTTTTCCAAAACGAGCGCTTTTATTGTATACATCTAAAAATTATTTCTTATGATGAAACAACTTACACTATATACACAATTTATGCTATTCGAATATGATTAAAAGAACGTCGGTTGCGCGGGCGGTGATGACAATTACGATAATCAAGATTGCGAACTTGATATAAATACCTGACCCATTGAGTACATACATTTATCAGTATAAACTAAGAATTGTTTAGTGTAGAAAAGGCAATTGATTCGGTAGACCGGTTTCGTCCTTACTGGAAACTCATCACGTACTGTTCGTGGAAAATTCTGACTAGTGAGTGATGAGTTCCCGATAAGGACGAAACCGGTCCACTGGATGAATTTCCTTTTCTACACTATACAGTTCGTAGTTTATACTGACATATGTATGTTTATATCAATTACAATATAATATATGCCTAGTTCAGCTATCTCACAATCGGTTACCATTCTCATTGGGCATTGAGCTTGATGTTTATATATATATATATATATATATATATATATATATATATATATATATATATATATATATATATCTGATGAAATTCTGCGTTGCTTCTTTAACGCCTAACATGAGTAGCCTTATTATCCGTAACTAAGACTATTTCTGAACTTCTTTGCTTACTTAATCTAACTTGGCCGTAAAGAAAAGTTCTTTCTGTGGTCTATACTATATCTAAGGAAGTCTATGCAAGTAAAAAAATAAAATTCAGAATTAGTGCGGTTTATGGATATGTTTTAATGGAAGTTTTTAAGGCTGCTGTACAATATTTGCAGGGATCCATTCAGTTAAGAAAACTTTAGCTAGTAAGCTAAGGACAATACCGACTATCACTTTCCGGTTTGAGAAAATCCCGTGGAACCAGAAATTCGAAAGAAAACCCATTCAAGATAAGACTAACTGAATATGATACATTAATTTCCACTATAAATGACAAGAATTCCAATGAAAGAGAAGATATATATATATATATATATATATATATATATATATATATATATATATATCACATTAAATCAATGTACGCATCTGGTTAAGGTTTTTCATCGATAGACTTTCGAATATTCATGTTTATGGAACGGAAGCTTCAAATTAAAAGTGTTATTCTTCCGAAAGAAAACTATATTGATTAAGATCTTAGTCAGCGTTGTATATTGATATGTGCATTCGTTTTGGTTAAGTTTATTTCCAGATGGACGTCAGAAAGCATTAACAAGGTTCAGAAAATCTTCCAGCCGTTAAGTCATATACGGCCGCTCTCTGACGTAATATCGTTATTGAACCTTTTATCGAACACCAATTGCTTTTGTTGGATAAATTTTTGACAAGGTCACTTACACATTTCTCGTTAGTGCCCCAAGGCAAAAACAAATGCTAGCAGGAACCGCAGGTGGGTTAGGCTATATTTATCTGCACTAGATATTATTCGCGATATCTGCCATTTGATCATGCCGCGCAGTACGCTCACTAACAAAGCGACCCTGGGATGGGCGAAACTCCGTGGGAACTTAGTGGCAATAGTCTGTTGATGTCTTCTATTGTATTCTTATTGGCACAGGTTCTTCTTGAACTCCTTGAGCGAGAGATCTTAATCTTTGTTTTTATATTTATGTAGGTATCCCACACATTCAGGATGGTGGAGTTGAAGTTCTCCCGGGCGGTAAACTAGTCAATCTTGACTATGCGGACGATATCGTACTATTATTCGACAATCAGGATGCTGCTCAGGCCACCTTGAATAGATTACCAGACGTTGTTCCGTCTTTCGGTATGAAATTCGCCCCTCTAAATGTAAGATACTGTTACAGGATCACCCACCACTCGCCCCAACGTTGCGACTGCAGAATGAAGATCTAGAAATTGTCGACAGGTTTGCATATCTTGGGAGCTATATCAATAATGTAGGCAATATGTCCGACGAGGTCGTGTTTACATAAATCTGTACGCGCAGCCTTACTATGCGCTAGTGAAACTTGGACTCTTAGAGTTGATTATTTAAAACGCTTACAGGCATTCGATCATCGTTTGAGAAGTATTGCACATGTTAGTTACCAACAACGAATAACTAACGTTGACATCCGTAGACGTATTTTTGGATCTGACAATAATAGCTCGTTGTTAGAAAAACAATTAAGGCTTCGTCAACTTCGTTGGCTAGGTCACGTTTTGCGTATGCCCTCATTTCGATTGCCCAGTAGAGCTCTGTTCTCTCATCCAGCAGCAAATTGGCGTAAGAAACAAGATGGGCAGATTTTTGACATGGCAGAAACAATTGAAGTCACTTACATCCAAATTGGGTAGTATAGGACCCACTCGTCTGCCAGGATGGGGTCTCTCGTGCGCATCATAGTTCTAGGTTGGAAACCCTGCGCGATATGGCTTCGAGTTGAGCTGAGTAGGAATCTTGTTGCAGTTTTCTAGTAGAACCATCCTTGTAACTTTATTTTCTTAGTAGGTCAAAGTTAGCTACGAGGTTTTATGTTGTTTATGACGTGATACAGTGAAATCCGCAAGGAAGCTGTATTGCTGATGTTGCCTTGCCTTAAAGCTAACTTGGCCATAATGGTGTTGTGCAGAGGTTTAGTTTGCCTCATTTCTGTGAGTTATCCTGATAAGATTTACTTATAGTAGCAAGGTATTCCTTCTCTCTGCCTGTTTCTCTCTCGTAAATCTCACTAATAATTTGTCTAAATTCACTTATATACTTTTTTCACTCCTTATGGTTATATGACAGTGAAACGGGTATTTTTGACTTTTGTATGGCTGGACATGATGATGATGATGATGTGCGTATGTATGTATGTATGTATGTATGTATGTATGTATGTATGTATGTGTATGTATGTATGTATGTATGTATGTATGTATGTATGTATGTATGTGTATGTATGTATGTATGTATGTACGTATGTATGTATGTATGTATGTATGTATGTATGTATGTATGTATGTATGTATGTATGTATGTATGTATGTATGTATGTGTGTATGTATGTATGTATGTATGCATGTATGTATGTATGTATGTATGTATGTATGTATGTATGTATGTATGTATGTATGTATGTATGTATGTATGTATGTATGTATGAATACATGCATGTATGCATTTTGTTTACGAGTACTATGATTTTAGCTGGCGTTCCGCCTTTTTATTTTTATCACTTAAGTATAGACATATTGGTGGTTGTGCACCTTGTTAGCAATTAGTTCACATTGGAAAAGTAGTATATGAGTTAAAAGAAACATGTTGCGCGGCAGTGAAAGGATCATTTACCTGATTTTCGGATTGCGTACCGAAAATCAGGTAAAAGTATATGAGTTAATTTGTTACTTGGTAAGACATGTCTAATACCTAAATGCTTGTATGCCTTTTCTCTGTAAAAAAGAATGTTTAAAGATTACAGTGAACCACCGTAGAAATTTAAATTTTCTGTGAATATTTCGAATATTTACTTTAGAGTGTTCGTTTGATTTTTGATTATTTCAAATAAAAAATCGTGATATATTGCGGGAAAATGGTTAATTTATTGGGTGGGATGAATCATAACTTAGTTTTAACGGCGGTAATGTTTGGTGAACGTTCCGATTGCGCTGCTGTATTTTACGACTGGTATTGACTAGGTAACTTTTATGACTATATTTTCTGTTATGCTATACTTCATTTAAGTTTGACTAATTTATTAACTTAGAATTACAACGATTCATGTAAATTTTGCAGTTATTATTCTATGTTCACGCTTTTTTAATAATGACGTATATGGTTGTTGAATGCGAGTAAAAAATTGGAGCATTTTTATTTTTTGCTTTAGTACCGATCCTCTTTCAAAACGCCCCTGGTTGGCTACGGGGTTGAATTGGCGTTGAAGAGTACAGAGTATAAAGCAGTAGATGATTCAAAGTCCGGTAAGACTTCTCTTTAACCGCTTTTTATCCGGAGTACCATTTGTCAGTTTTTTTTATTTATTGTTTATAGTTGATAAGGATTATCCTTGTTGCATCTGTACATTGCGTATCTGTACTATGAATTGGATATTAAAAGAGCTATTTATCATGTTCATCGGTGTGATGCTGTGTGTTTCGATGACTGCTAATAGCCAAAATCTGAGGCATGAGCTGAGATTTTCATGTGGAAACTATTAATCATCTATTTACTAAGGCGAGAAAGTTTTCACTGTTCTATAGCTTTATTATTAACAGTCTTTGTAATAGCGTTTCTAAGTAAAGTGACAAGGGGGGCAGGATGTGTAGAGGAAGCGAATTTTCTTTTGTCTATAATGCTAATACAACGGCGCAATGCACCAGGAATAAAGGCTGAATAATATACGAATCGAATATGCCGATTTCATAGCTCTGTTGATTTCCTTTACTGCAAATCGAAATTTTCTAGATGTCATCGGCGAGAGCAAAACCGTTTGCAAAAGGAACGAACTCGCATGGTGTTATTTGCTAACGAACCTACGGTCTATTAAAGAAATTTCGCGTTACCTTTTGGACATGGAATTTTAAAGCCTCGTGCTTTGCCCTCTAATATTCTTTAATTGCTTTCATCTGGAACCCAGTTGCGCTAATAAAATTAGATTCTTGATAGACTGCACCTAATATCAGTTCTCTTCTAACGTGCTAGGTGACTTACTGCAGGTTCCGTACGTCTCGTTATCCTTCATCGTTGAATTGAACAGAGATGCCATACTGCTTTTCAAATACTACTACGAATACCTTGTTCCACAAGTCTAGTGAATATTTCACGCTTGGCCTTTTATTTCGTAGCATATAACGGCATTTTCTAACTAACAATCGACACCTGTCGTTTTAATGTAGTGTAAGTTATTGACTCTGTTTTGATTTACTAGGCTCATATATTTGTTGATGTTCTTTCGATTAAGAAGATATCTCTGTTTAAGGAAGTATTTCGAACGCACGAATGACATGTAATTATGAACGCTTACATTCTTCTGTCAAAAAGTATTGTTCGATGATAGACATGAAATTCACCATCAGATCTATAATTTTCCCATATTTACTAATAAAATATAAATCTAAAACGTCACTGATTACATTCGATAGATTTTAGTTCTATGACAATTTGCGCTTTAATCTACAATTCGGTATGAGGACGCAACTCTATCTTATAGATAGTATTTGTCTACATTGGAATCTACGTTATTTGATCCAGGACTGCTTTTGGATTGAATGTTACTTATGAGAATTTATTTTGTTATCGTGTAGCTAATATTTAGCACCAAAAATCCGCGCGGTTTACATGCAATTCCAAGTTGTATAGCAACTTTTCGTTCGCGGGTTGCTGCTTTGAACTATCAGTTTCGCAAAGATCCGATGGATCCCCATTTTCATGTGCGCATCGATTTTTTTTCGTTTTGGCTGAGTGCGGATTCGTCCCTTACGAAGACTTCAACATCGTTCATATTAAACACTGGAAATGAGGTACGAAGATTAGATCATTCATCATTTACAGTTGTTAGTATGAACACACAACAATATGTGCGATCAACACTGCAATCCACACACTTTGCGCTGCTACCAAAGGGACAGATTGCAACTCAAGAACAAGGCGATGCAAAAATGAAATATGGAGAAAACCATTCGTATACGCAATAGATAACAAAGCGAACACATGGTCAAAGCACAATTCATTAATACAAGTATGATTAGATCTCAAACATCACTCTATCACAATGAGAATAACCACTACACACACAGGCACTCATATATATTTATACGCACATGAACTCCCAAATCAGTCCACAATAAATTGCCTAAACGAAGTAGAAGTAAAACTGAAAATCAGACTATTTGTCGCTTACCGAATAAAATGAAAACTCAGGATGTATATAAATAAAATATTTCAAATTTTTCTGTAAATCACGTTTGCGAGCTTGAAGTAATCATCAATCCAATTTTATTTAACCAGTCTTCGAACAACATAACACGTAATGACGTGTTTCGACTTTTGGTTGAATATTATGGGATTGGTGTTTACTTCAAGCTCACCTTCCTGTTATAAATTGTTACCGCACACAATCCATTATTGTTTAATTAGAAATTGATATTGAGTTTTCTAAAAATAAACCGGCATTTATGCACATTCTGCATGAATGCAATATATAATCTCATGTACACATGGGCTTCGGGTTTACTAGCGACTCATCAGTAGGTGCTAGTACTGCGCCCTATACCCCATTATTATTTAGTTTAAAATGTATGAAAATTGAACAGTACAATCTCCTATACGAATGTATATTCTAGTTATAATGGAGTTGACCGCATATATTCTATAGTACCGAGAAGGTACATGACACAAATATAATTGATTTCAAGATATAAAAAAATTAGCCAAAATTAAGAATTACTACTTCTAAACACGTGTTACTCCAGAAAATCCAATAAAAATGACCTATATACTCACACATACACATGTGTGCACCCATTCACAAATAAACCACTAGTAATCCACCAAAACGAAATATAAGTAAAACTGAAAATCAGACTAGTTCTCTTCAAATTAATCAAATGATAACCGAGAATGTATATGAATGAAATATTTTAATTTGTGGTTGAGTATTCTCGAAATAAACCGGCCATTTTCAACAATAAACATACACTTCGTTATGAAATATTTTCTCTTCGTATTAGAATAAATACCGTGTAATATTCGAAGGCAATAGACATTATATATATATATATATATATATATATATATATATATATATATATATATATATATATATAAAGACAAAACAACGTACTCCATGGAATAACATATATTAATAAATCTTATTTCTACTAGTATCTACAGCCATTGTTCTGGATTCGTTAGTATATTCGTTCATCCAATCCCACTGTACATTTGTCGTAACCAATCTCCTCTTCGTTATGTAAGCCTTTGTTTTTCGCAATTAAGAACACTACTTTTGCGCAATTTAGACCACTCCTTTTGCGTAACGTCATTTGGTGTGTCATCGCTTTCATTGTAATTGCGTCCGTAATTGATGTGTGTCGTATTTTGCGAAGCGTTGGCTATTTTTAAAGGCATGTAAGTTATGTCTTTGTTCCAGTCCAATTTATTTTCTTTTTGACATTTTTTTTGCACGTTTAAGCAAGGTTTCAGCTTATTAATTGCAATAGCTTCAAAAGCCAGAAGCATTTTCTCGGTTTTTGCCTTGTAGAGAACTGAAAAATTGTTACTACTAACAGCATGACCTGTGAGTAGTACATACTCATAAATTGCTGATTTTTGTGCAGGAGCTGCACCCCTCTTTAATAGTTTTTGAGGGAGATGCTGATTTATTCTAGTTTCGAGCCTCAATACAGGTGAGAGTGGTGTTCAACACAACAAAACTGATGCGCACGAATGAAAAAGATAGCCTCTCTGTGACGTCAACACCTTTGTCTGCATACAAATTTCAATGTACCTGCAACGCTCGGTACATCGGCAGATCAAGAAACCGAAACTGGTATAAATCAGCATCTCCCTCAAAAACCATTAAAGGGGGTGTAGCTCCTGCACGAAAAATCGTAATTTACGAAGAGCGCTCTTGCTACTCACAGGTCCTGCTGTTAGTAGCAGCAATTTTTCAGTTCTCCCTCTCTGACTTTGAAGCTATTGCAATTAATAAAGCTAAGTACTTGCTTAAACATGTAATAATTCAAAAAGAAATTAAGCAAGATTTAAAAATTTATAACTGGCAGAATGCCTTTAAAAATAGTAACGCTCATAAACGACATACATCAATTACGGACGCAATTACAATGAAGCGATGACTGCGTTACGCAAAAGGAAGTGTTCATACGCAAAGCGTTAGTGGTCTAAATTGCGAAAAGAAAACTTACATAACGAAGAGAGGTGGTCATTTAAGTGGGATGGATGAACAGGCTGCTAACGAATCAAGAAAAATGGCTGTAGATATGGTGTAATTTGTGTAAATGTTATTCCATGGAATACGTTGTTTTTTTCTTTAAATTTTAAAAAAAATGGTGAAAAATAGAAACCGATCAATTTATTGAACACCGTAGTCACCCCATTCCACGGACAACTATTAATGCATATATATCCTATTCGTGTAGATATGGTGAATATGTGGAACGTGAGATGTACTATAAAAATTGTCTGTGTGAGGAAACAATCCAAACTTACGTGATTAAGCTTTGGAAAAGTACCAATTCGCATCAATCAGAGAATATTCATCGTCGCATTCTTGAAAATATCATCGAAGAAGAAGAAACAAAAGCGGATAGCTACTGACTTAAATGTCTATCTATAGAGTCGAAATTGCAGATGTTAGAAGATGAAATTCAAATTAATATTTTAAAAGAGGTAGCATGGATTACAGGAGGCGCGAGGAAGAGAGAGATTAAAAAACTAGCGCGGAATGCAGTGCAATGTTCTAAGATCAAAACGTTTCCTGAGAATCCAGGCAAATTTATTTTTAATTACACTGAAATCAAACAAACGAAACATCAAAATGAAGTTCTCTCTCTTGGACCAAAATGCTGCATAACAAAAACAAGAATAATCGAACGTGAAGAAATGCATATGCAAGCATCAATCAACAAATCAACGGAAAACTATGACATTTCGCTTTTTAAATCCGACCTCCAAAGTGCATATGGCCAATATATGCGCATATTATAAGTCAATAAACTGGTCACCAAAAGGCATCTAGAGGAACTAAATGAGCTACAACGAACAAACAAATCAGACTCATGAAACCAGACAAAGGCACACGCGTAGTGTTAATGAACTATACCGATTATAGTCAGGCTATATCACAAATTCTGAACGACAAATCCAAATTTAAACGCAAAGAGGTACAACGCGAAAATACGCCAAAATAAGAAAATTCCATAATGAAGATTCTAAACTGAATTATTTCGAAGGTCGAAGCTAAACGAGAAATCGAAAGAGAACACAAAAATGCTTTTATTACAGAATGCAAACATGCAAAGCATGTTGGTTTAACGCAACAGATATGATATAGGTTGCCCAAGGTTCACAAAATTACAAACATTGATAGACTTCCGCCTTTCAGACACATTTTATCTATGGTAAATTATCCACAGCACGGGGCAGCCAGACTATTATGCCGGATTCTAAAACCTATCATGAAAGTAAGAATGGAGCACTTTGTACCCGATAGCTTTCAATTGGTGGAAAACATTCGCGACCTGAATTTAAAAGAGAGGAAAATGGTGTCCTTGGATATAAAGTTCCTCTTTACTAGCATTCCAAAAAATAAAACGATAAATAACCTACGTGAATATATACGATCATCCGGAGCGGAAACACTGATAGAAGTGGACGACATAAGGGAACCACTTTATTATGTAAATCCAACGTACAATTCGTATTCCAAGGAGTCTTTTACAGACAAATTGACGGCATAGGTATGGGAAGATCTCTTGAACCAGTATTGGCAGAAATATAAATGCATCATTTAGAAAAATCAGGTTTAAAACCATTTATCAATAGAGCTCATTTTTACGTACGCTACGTTGACGATACTTTCATGGTCGATCAAAAGGATAAAGATACAAATGCACTGCTACATCACATAAATAAGGTAGACCAAGCAATCAAGTTTAGAATAGAAGAAGAACAAGACGGATATTTGTCCTTTCTAGATGTAGGAATAACGAGAGATGAAGAAGGTACCGTCTCAATGTCAGATCACAAGAAATCAAGCTGGACTGGGCAATATATCCATTATTTCAGTAGTGTGCCAATGGCGTACAAAAAAAACTTAATAAATTTGGGCAAACGAATACGCAGAATTTGTTCACCGAACAACATTGAAGTAGAGCTAAATTTGCTTCGCGAAGCGTTGAGAAATAATGGCTATCCGGACTGGTTCATCGAATACAACTTGAGGCAACGCAACAAAATCGAGGCCAATTTGGAGGAAAACAAAACTCCACAGAGAGTAACGCTTAGTGTTCCCTTTGGAGGTGATCTTCCAGCGGAAATCTTCAAAGGAAAAGTAATTCGAGCGACAAAAGCACAGTTTCCATCAATACAGGTGAGAGTGGTGTTCAACACAACAAAACTGATGCGCACGAATGAAAAAGATAGCCTCTCTGTGACGTCAACATCCTTTGTCTGTATACAAATTTCAATGTACCTGCAACGCTCAGTACATCGGCAGATCAAAAAAGAGGCTCGAAACTAGAATAAATCAGCATCTCCCTCAAAAACTATTAAAGAGGGGTGCAGCTCCTGCACAAAAATCAGCAATTTGCGAGCATGTACTACTCACAGGTCATGCTGTTAGTAGTAACAATTTTTCAGTTCTCTACAAGGCAAAAACAGAGAAAATGCTTCTGGCTTTTGAAGCTATTGCAATTAATAAGCTGAAGCCCTGCTTAAACGTGCAGAAAATAATTCAAAAAGAAATTAAATTGGACTGGAACAAAGACATAACTGACATGCCTTTAAAAATAGCCAACGCTTCGCAAAATACGACACATACATCAATTACGGACGCAATTACAATGAAAGCGATGACACCAAATGACGTTACGCAAAAGTAGTGGTCTAAATTGCGAAAAAAGGAGGCTTACATAACGAAGAGGAGATTGGTTACGACAAATGTACAGTGGGATTGGATGAACGAATATACTAACGAATCAAGAACAATGGCTGTAGATACTGGTAGAAATAAGATTTATTAATAAATGTTATTCCATGGAGTACGTTGTTTTGTTCTTACATTTTAAAAAATGGTGAAAATAGAAACGATCAATATATATATATATATATCGATTGGCTGGTGGGTAAGAGATAAAACGAATTATAATTGGTAATAGTCCCGTGCATTATTTTGAGTATAGGAACAAATTTTTGGGTTTTAAAATGCTTTTACGTTTCATTAAAATAAATTTTAACAAATGATCAAATTATCCTTTGATTACTTACAGATATAGTACAGCAGTAATTTGATGATTGCTATGTAATTAACATCTGGGGATCAAAATTATATTAATTTATATTTGATGGAAATGTCAGCTACTGTTCTTGTTTGATTTAGCGAAATAAATTTACCGATTTTTCTGACATATCCTATCGTTGATTAATGAAATAATTTGACTATGCTGGTCTTCAGATTACTTATATTTCCTAGAAAATATGTTCCGTAATCAGGGCTTTCTATAAATTAATACATTTTTAACAGATTTTAATTTTGATCTTTTGTTAAATTACTGCAATATACGCGCTAAATCTTTCATTAATAGTCTTCAACTGGCGGAGGCCTTTTTTATATACCAAAATAAAGGTAAATTTGTAGACAAAATGCTAAATAAATTTATGATATCTATTTGGATAGAATATGTAAAAATACACTTTTTATTTTGTGCATGGTTCATTAGGCATACAACGTTAAGTACTAGGCACTAAATACGTATTTCTGTGTTCTTCTTATCTTGGATATCAACTAACTGATAACAATTATTAGATGAAGCTGACTTGGGCATTGACCTTAATGCTGTAGCTAGTGGTTTCAACTTTTCAACCCTGCACAAACTCTATCCACAGTTACGCAGCGACTTAATCGATTTTCAACTTCACCTGCAGGCTAGTGCTGTAGACGCGGATGAGCAAGCAATTCGGCCGCTTAAGGCTTGGCAAATGAATGATTTAGGCATGCAGGTCAGTTTTTAATACACCTTTTTTCACTCTTATTATCAGTGCAGGCTTTAAAATTATTCTGCAAATTAGAAAGAAATGCGATAAAATCTAATCATTATTATGTTTATTATCCTTATCATTTGTCTCGTTGCCAACCTCATCATCAACATAATCATCAATAACATTCCATTAGTTTGAAAGACTTAAGCTTAAATGCCGAGTAATAATAGAGAATCATAGCTATGTATTGATTGGAAAAGTACACTAGATTGTTCTTTCCTGGAGTAAATTTGGCTTAAAGGAAATTTGTATGAGCTCGTCTTATATCTGTCTTGTTGCGACTGAACTTTTTTCATCCTTTGCGAATAATCTTATTTTGGCTGATGAGTCTCTAGTAAGCCCGAAACACAGTTGTATGTGCGATTACACCTTTGCTTATGCTGATTTTGATATATCATTTTTGTATATTTTATCTAGTTTGGTACTAGGTGTTCAATACAACCAGCCCAGTTGCGTATTTATTGGTTCTATACAACAAAGAATATATCAATTTCGTTTATCAACCAAATTACATATATTCTCTGAGATTCATTAATAGTCAGAAGATCAAAATTGAGTTTATACCAAAATCTTTGTGTGTGTTCTAAATTTCGTATAAATTTTACAATAATTCATCATGTGATTGTTGTCAGTGTTATTAAACATAAAATTTTTATTCATTATTTTGAATTTTGGATAGCGATAGTCATTTTGCGATAGCTTCAATTTATCTTCTTCGGTTATAATTCTTTAAAGAACCAACTTTGTTTTATCATTCGACTATTTGTTTATTAACTTTTTAGTGGGTAATTTTTTATTTGTTTTCTTAGGCGTGCCAGTCAATATTGGAAGCAATGCAAAGTCGTGGGGCAAATATTACATCAGCAAATAAAGTGCCAAACCACGATTGGAATATTTTCTCGGTCGGCTTAGAGCGTCTGGTTAATATCAGTCAGAATTTTCCAACTCAAGCTGGGTACGTATGCTTTGCAATTGAGAGGCTTCCAAGCCTTTAGATTAAACGGACAGTGGTTGCACAAGCGGTGATATCAATTACTTTAATCAAGGTCGCGATCTTGATATCAAATTTGACCCAATATGCACATATCTTTGTCAGTATAAACTAAGTATAGTATAGTGTAGAAATAGCACTTCCTTGGGTCTATATTCGGAACTCATCACACAATGTCCAATGTGGCTCTGTGGTTAGAGCACCAGATTCGGAAGCAGACTAGCCCTGTCCACGGCAAATTCTAGGCAGTGCGTGATGAATTTCCAATAAGGACGAACTCGGTCTACTGGATAAATTGTCTTTACTGCTCTAAACAGTACATGTTTTTTACTGACAAATGTGTGTACATAATGGGTCATGTGTTTATATCAAGATCGTAACCTCGATTACTGTAAATGCCTTCAGAATTTAACTGAGAAATGTACCGAATTTCTGATTCTGAAGAGAATTTCGTCTGTGTGGAACTAAGCTAGAATGCTTTCATATAAAAAAAGTATTAAGTTTGAGGTGAAGTGCTGCCTTCCACTGACGAATATCCATAAGCATAAAATTTATACATCTATGAAAATAATATTCTTTTAGGAATGACCATCTTTTGCTCAATATTCTATTGTGCTCCTTATGCAGAAATGTTTTCAATTTCAAATACCGTTCCAAAATAAAATATTTGTCTATTTGTGTACTACTTGAGTAAATATGTGCACTTTTACCCAGGTGGTTATAAAATAGTATTTTCTGTTCCGTGAACAATATTCTAGAGGAGCGTTTTGGATGGATGGAATTTTAGATTTTATTCCGCTGCTCTATTCTTTAAAATACGATTAAAATAATTGTTCTATCTCTATTTCATATATATATATATATATATATATATATATATATATATATATATATATATATATATCGTGCATGTGATTTGAACTATGATTATTTAGTTCAAAGTATCTCAAATCATCACCCACGCCAACCGAGTCGCGCACTTCATGCATTTTTAAAGTTTAATACATAAACGCTTTTGGTCAGTCTTCTGTGCATATAAAATATTTTTGGTATCGAGCCCGACCTGAAATTTCATTTAGCCATCCTCTTCTTTAAATCAACATTGCGAGCTTGAATTAAACACCAATCCCATTTTATTTAGCCAGTCATCGAACAACATAACAAAACTACCGACGACTGGAAGAAAGGTAGTCGGCAGCCTGTTTTCAATTCGGTTGCTGATTCGTTTGAGTTTGTAAACAAAATTCAAGATATAAATGTTAAAAACAAGATTATGGTATCTTTTGATGTTACGTCTTTGTTTACAAATGTTCCAATTGATGAAACCATTGACATTATAGTCAAAGCGGTAGAACACGATATATTACCATCGCCGGTGCCAGGTCAAACTCTACGCAAGCTTATCTTATTATGCACGAAAGACGTACGATTTCGTTTTAATGGAAACATCTACAAACAGACTGATGGTGTCGCAATGGGAAGCCCCTTATCTCCAGTGTTGGCTGAGATTTTTCTAGGGCACCTAGAAAATACATCATTAAAGAGTGACATAAGTAAATGTGCTCAATATATACGGTACGTGGATGATATATTTCTTGTACTTAAAAACAGGTCGCAATCACGAACATTGCTTCAAAGTTTCAACAAAGCACATAAGAATATCGGTTTCACGTCAGAGCACGAGAAAGATGACTGTCTGCCTTTCCTTGATGTACTGTTAAAGAAAGAAACTAATGGTAAATTAAACAGAACAATTTACCATAAACCAACATGGTCTGCACAGTATTTACATTACAGCAGTTTTGTGCCATTTCAATATAAATTATCAACAGTTCGTGGTTGCTTTTCAAGAATTGACATGTTGGTTAGTCAAGATTCTAAAGAAAATGAATATAATAAAGCAATTAACGATTTAATGTCTAATGGCTATCCCAGAAAATTAATTGAATCAATTATTAAAAGGTGAATTAAACAGAAACAGACGTATTATGGGTCAGAAAAGAACAAAGTCTACCTAAACATCCCATTTAAGGGGGATGCAGTTTCCCGAATGGCACAAAAGAAAGTTGAAGCAGCATTGACACGCACATTTAATGCAGCCAAACTACGAGTGTTATTTAGGGTAACACACTTGCCTTTACCAGCAATCAAAGAGAAACAGCCGTTAATGTCGATATCAAATATTATTTACCAATATACATGCGCAAGTTGTCGATCAACTTACGTAGGCCGATCGACCAGACGGTTAATTACTCGAATGAGAGAACATTGCAACTTGAACGCCTGTTTTAAATCAAATGGTGAATACACGTCTGCTATTGCGCAACACATCATCGAAACAACGCACGTATGTTCTCCAGACGTAGCATTCAAAGTAATTACTAAATGCAAAAACAAAAGGGAGCTAGCCACATACGTAGCCTTATGGATAAACAAATTGCAGCCGGATTTATGTAAGCAGAAGAAGCACGTACAAGCATTGAGTTTGAACTGGATGTGAGGCACGCAATTTGATTGGTTTCTATTTTTCACACTCGCTTTGTTCACGTATTTCTATCTTGTTTTGCTTTCCAATTTATATATAAAGATATGTTCATGAGTAGATATTTGAGAAGACCATGCGAAAGAAAATTTTCTTATATCTGATAAAATTTCTTTTTGTTTTTGCACATAAAAAGGATATATATATATATATATATATATATATATATATATATATATATATATCGTGCATGTGATTTGAACTATGATTATTTAGTTCAAAGTATCTCAAATCATCACCCACGCCAACCGAGTCGCGCACTTCATGCATTTTTAAAGATTAATGCATAAACGCTTTTGGTCAGTCTTCTGTGCATATAAAATATTTTTGGTATCGAGCCCGACCTGAAATTTCATTTAGCCATCCTCTTCTTTAAATCAACATTGCGAGCTTGAATTAAACACCAATCCCATTTTATTTAGCCAGTCGTCGAACAACATAACAAAACTACCGACGACTGGAAGAAAGGTAGTCGGCAGCCTGTTTTCAATTCGGCAACGATGCATTGAGGCAATTATGGAAGGTCGAAACGCGTCAGTGCGTGCGACTGGCGGTAGTTTTGCTATGTTGTTCGACGACTGGTTAAATAAATTGGGATTGGCGTTTACTTCAAGCTCACAAACTTGATTTAAATAATTGTTACCACCAACCGCGAAATCGATTAATGTTAAATTGTATAGCCATCCTCTTGTCTGTCATTACAAGACAAATTATTCCATCGGTATGAGTGTTTTCAAATTAAATTATAAGATATGCATAAGTATATGGTATATTATGTATAATCTTAATTTTACGTAACATAAATCGAAAAATGGATATAATGTACAGTTTCAGCGTCGTGGAGGATAAGTTGTTAGACCATCAATCAAATGCTACCAGGTACGAATGCCTGCTGTGGCAATTTCAACCACTTCATATAAGTATACAGTATGGACGTAACCATTCTTGTTTATAAATTGCATTAACTATCATATAGCTATCTTAGTTTATACCAAAAGAATACAGACAATCAAACCTATCAACAATTTTTCAAAATCAAGTTTGCCAGCTTGAAGTAAATACCAATCCCATTGTATGTAACCAGCCGTTGAACAACATAACGAAACTACCGCCAGTCGAAACGCACTGACGCGTTTCGACCTTCCATGATCATCTTCAGAGTACGACGACAAACTGACAAGCGACGATCAAAACGAAATGCATATACATGGAAGGTCGAAAAGCGTCAGTGCGTTGCGACTGGCGGTAGTTTTGTTATGTTGTTCGACTTTTGGTTAAATACAATGGGATTGGTTTTTGCTTCAAGCTCGCAAACTTGATTTGAAGAATCGTTACCACCACTCGTGCAATCAATTATTGTTTAATTGTATTGTTTATATATATCAGGGAGAGGGAGAGGGAATACCTTGCTACTATGAGTAAATTTATCAGGATAACTCACAGAAATGAGGCAAACTAAACCTCTCCACAACACCATTATGGCCAAGTTAGCATTCGGGCAAGGCGACATCAGCAATACAGCTTCCTTGCGGATTTCACTGTATCACGTCATAAACAAACCAAACCTCGCAGCTAACTTTGCCCTACTAAGAAAAGAAAGTTACGAAGATGATTCTACTAGACATCTGCAACAAGATCGCCACTGAGCTCGATTCGATGCCATATCGCTAAGGGTTTCTAACCAAGAACTGTGATGCGCACGAGGACCCCATCCCGGCAGACGAGTGGGTCCTATACTACCCAATTTGGATGTAAGTGACTTTAATTGTTTCTGCCATGTCAAAATCTGCCCACCTTGTTTCTTACGCCAATTTGGTGCTGGATGAGAGAACAGAGCTCTATTGGGCAATCGAAATGAGGGCATACGCAAAACGTGACCGAGCCAACGAAGTTGATGGAGCCTTATTTGTTTTTCTAACGACGAGCACTTATTGTCAGATCCAAAAATACGTCTACGGATGTCAACGTTAGTTATTCGTTGTTGGTAACCAACATGTGCTATACTTCTCAAACAACGATGATCGAATGCGTGTAAGCGTCTCAGATCATCAACTCTAAGAGGCCAAGTTTCACTAGCGTATAGTAAGACTGCGCGTACAGATGCATTGTAAACACGACCTTTAAGGCAAAGTGAAATATTCGCGTTTCTCCATAAATGACGAAGGTTCGAGAAAGCTACTCTAGCTTTCGCGATCCGTATTCTCACCTCGTCGGACATATTGCCTACGTTATTGATAGAGCTCCCAAGATATGTAAACCTGTCGACTATGTCAAGATCTTCATTCTGCAGTCGCAACGTTGGAGTGAGTGGTGGGTGATCCTGTAACAGTATCTTACATTTAGAGGGTGCGAATTTCATACCGAAAGACGGAACAACGTCTGTTAATCTATTTAAGGTGGTCTGGGCAGCATGCTGATTGTCGAATAATAGTACGATATCGTCCGCATAGTCAAGATCGACTAGTTTATCTCCCGGGAGAACTTCAACTCCAGCGTCCTGAATGTGTGGGAGAGTGTTGTTCATAATAGCATCGATTACAAAATTAAACAAAAATGGGGAAAGTGGACAACCTTGACGAACACCACTGCTGGTTGTAAAGTTATGCGTTAATTCGTTGTAGACCTTAACGCGACCAGAAGTATTTGTGTAGAGAGCTCGTATAATATTAACAAATTTTGTGGGCACCGCTTTTCGACAAGATATGGAATAAAACATTGCGATCCACCGAATCAAATGCACCCTTGAAGTCTAGAAAGACGACTATTGTGGGACGGTGATATAAATGTCTCTGTTCGAGAACTTGCCTTAATGTAAAAATATTATCTATACAACCTCGTCCTGCGCGGAATCCGGCCTGTTCTTCTCTTGTATGTGATTCACGTGAAGCGCTAAGACGACGTAGGATAATCGAAGCAAATAACCTTGATACGACCGGAGTCAAACTTATACCACGATGGTTATCGCACGAATTACGATTGCCTTTTTTGAAGATGGGAATGATGGTCGACTCATTCCAGTCAAGTGGTACGGTTTCCTCATTCCATATAGTATGAAAAAGTTTGGTCAACGCTCCTGAAATTATATCGCCACCATCCTTAAACAATCCCGGAAGTAAATCATCGGGGCCTGCGGCTTTGCGGCGCTTAAGAGATAGGATTGCATCGCGTACTTCTAACTCGGATGGTTCTTCGGGACTAACATTCCACACTGTTGATGCAGACATGCTTTCGGGAATCGGAACTGACGCGGGTGGCCAAGAAAATTGATCTCTAAAGTGTTCAGCCCACCTGTCAAGACGACTTATTTTATCGGTTATTAATTCGTTGTTACTATCATTTATAGTTTCGCTAACTTTTAACTTTCTCGGACCTTTACAGAGACCCAGTGATTATTTCTACGGGGCCTGCTATGCCACATACAGTAGTACCTGCATTGTGCATAGTGGAACTTATCTTGGACCAAAGTATATTCGGATTTTCGCTATTCAGACCAGTTAGATTAGCCT
This sequence comes from Eudiplozoon nipponicum, assembly GCA_029291075.1. Lineage (NCBI taxonomy): Eukaryota > Metazoa > Platyhelminthes > Monogenea > Mazocraeidea > Diplozoidae > Eudiplozoon > Eudiplozoon nipponicum. Next base: position 7,976 of record JAQBSW010006731.1, on the reverse strand, counting down.
TTAGAATATTTTCATAGTTTTGTCGGATGGACGGTTGTTCGAGTTTGCCTACATCAATTTGGGGTTTATTCTTAATTATTTTCCCGGAAAATTTTTGAGCAAATCTACAACGGATAAGTGCATGGTCCGAGTCGACATAAGTGTTCCAAAAAGAGCGACAATCCTGGATGCAACCACGCCATCTATAACTAGTTGATACATGATCTATTTGAGTCCACCGTTGTCCGTGTGCTGGAGGACGCCATGTAGCACAACGTCTAACACTATGTCTAACACTACGTCTAAAATTTGTACTACTTAAATATAGTCTATGTTAAGCGCAGCTATCCAAAAGCCGTTCACCATTATCATTGCGAGTCGAGCTTAGAGTGTATCTTCCACCTAAATGAAATTCTGTGTTACTTAAGCGACCAACTTGAGCATTCATGTCACCCATAACCAGGACTATATCCGAACTTCGTGCTTTACTTAGTAAGGAGCTTAATTCAAAGTAAAAAGCGTCCTTGCTTTCTTCTGTGCTGCAATCGGTAGGAGCATATGCAGATACAACGAAGAGGCAACGATGATAACGGTTCTGTAATACACGTAGGATCCTGTATTCTGGTTTCAGATACGCATAATATGTAGATTTCTAATTTATCCAACGTACGAGCAAGAGATTCTTGCTGTCCAATTTGTTTTAATCGTCGCACATTAAATGTGTATACGTATAAAACCTAACTTAGGTTTAATGAATGATCGTCTACTAGAACCATTTTCGATATTTGGCAACCTGTGTTGAGCTCAGTGCTATGATCTAAACCAACCATATTTATAGTATCTAAAAGAGTGTTATTGTTAGATTGAGAAGAGGAAGGGGAAGGAAAAGAGGCAGAATCGGAGATGAAGGTGTCTGCAGTAGCCTGATTTCGCTTATCCACCCTGCACGGCTCAGCAGATAAGGCGACCCTTTTTATACTGCGCGACGGCCGATGCAGTATGTAATTATTGAAGTTGTACTTGTCATGGTTATATGTGGACTGTAAAAGAACACTAGGTCGCCCATTCCTAGTGATGGTTTTTATATATATATATATATATATATATATATGTGTGTGTGTGTGTGTGTTTGTGTGTAGCGAAAGCTACAAACAACTAATGTTGGTAACTGCAGAGAAAATGTGCATCCGACATTTCCAGTTATGTACAATGTATGCGAGACTACTAGAGGTGAGAGCCGCATATCTAAATTTGCTTTCCTTATATATGCAATGCGGTTTGATCCTCGCTAGTCAGTTTTCCGTCGTACTCTGATGATGATCATGGAAGGTCGAAATGCGTCAGTGCGTTGCGACTGACGGTAGTTTAGTTATGTTGTTCGACGACTGGTTAAATACAATGGGATTGGTGTTTACTTCAAGCTCGCAAGCTTGATTAAAACAATCAAATCTTTTAGCAAACTTTAATTCAATATTTCTGCTTGAGCTGACATGGTCCTCTATACATTCATATATCGTGTTTATAAAGTGATACAATGAAAAGCGCAACTGAATTCTTATCAGTTATAGGTATGAAAACTTATAATTATGACGTATTATTTTCGGGTGAAACTTCAGTAGTAGTTATACAACCAACCAATAAGTATAAATGGAGCAATATATACGAAATTTTACTTGTTTGATAACATGTTTAAATATTTTTAATTATAAGCCATACAAAATATCGGAAAGAAAAACATTGACTGGGAAACCGATCGCATTTGGTGCATTCAAAACTGAGATAATTTTGAAATATCCTTTCGTGGACAAATTTAAATTTAAATTACAAATTAAAACAGATAATTTTCTCATTCTAAAAATTGTTGTGAACAATAATGTTTACTTTTTGATTTATTTCTCTGTAGACGTTTGGTTGATGTAAAGGTTCCCTCGGGAATGTCTGCAGAGATTCGATTTAATCAACATATCATTCAAGAGAGTTTGGGTCTACCACCAGGATCAAATCTTCTGGTAATAAATGGTTTAGTGTTGTCACCAAAGGTCGACGTCTTTACTTTGATGGGCATCGTTCGACGTGAAGCTCTTCTTATGAATCGCTTTTATGAGATTGGTCTAAGGGTAAGTTTAGCACATGATAGATTCTAAAGTTAATATAGTTATTTTCTAGTACATTATACAATTAATTTATTACATTTTACGTGTTACATTACATTATATCTTTCTCAACTAATTGTTTAAAATTTTAAATTATTGGTGTTTTAAAAGGTACATAATTTAAAGAAAAAATAAATATACTCTCTCTGTTCTCTATCACCGAAGTCTGAACCTTACCGCCATTGTGATTATTTTGTGTTCCTTTATGACTTATTAGGCCATACTGTTGGTACCCAGGCGCTGTTGGCTTATCATCAAACAAGCCAATGACGAGTGGTCAGACTAAAATAGACGACCAAAAACTAGGAATATATAACCTAATGCTTCTTTAAAGCTCACACATAGCTATGGATTACAAAGTTGCGCGGTATTAAAGCCTCCGTAAATTATGTTTCTGTAATACTGGATAGTTGTAGTAATAGTGGGAGTAGAAGTAGATCTTTCTTGACACTTTAGACGCTCTTCGACGAAATCATTTGTTGGAGGCATTGTATTTGTTGGTTGACCCTAAACACTTATCTGTACAGCCGCAAAATTAACATGTCTGATTATTTTTTAACTTTAACATGAGCACTTTATACATGAAATGAGTCTATTAATTTTGATGAGGTTAATAACCTATCATGAGTTTACTATTCCGTGAGAACGAATCTCGTTCTGGTAAATAGATTTTCTCCGAGTACGAACATTTTATGAGTTCATCACCTTAGAGCTTTGACTATGACTATTCATTCTTCTGTGCATCTAATGGTAAATAATGTTCAATATAGTATTTGGTGGAAACTAAATTATGCATTTTGTCATTGGGCATGGCTCGAATTTCCTCATTTTTGTTATTTTATCACCTGTTATTGCCGTTTACTTTCAAATTGCAATTATTTTGTTCGTCGCGCCCTGTATAAAAAAGCCAATATGCCAAATTCTACTGACTAGCAACATTTCCTATTATTCTTCTACCAAATATATAGTGGTTAAAGGGCGTAATACCGGCTCCTACTGATGAGTCGCCAGTAAGCACGAAACGAATGTGCATGAGATTATACTTTCCGTTCATGCTGCCTTTGGTTTATCCTTCTGGTCACAACTGAACTAATTTTTACTAGGTTCGCAAAACCTAATACATACTTGCATATATATTAGTTCTTCGCAACAAACAGTATTTAAACAATTCATCTGTCTTATAATAACTGTAATTGTTTTTAGGTGTTGACATTGCTGTTTTCGTTGTAGTAATTTAAAAATGCCACCTCGTTTTGTATATCTTCACTTTCAGTGAAAGTAATGGTATTTCTGTTATTTATCTACAAATAAGCCAATTTTATTTATGTCTATGGAGCAAAGGACATGAGAAATTATCGTTGTGCTTTTTGTGAAACACAATTGTCCACGGTACTAGACTCTTGTTCATGATGTATCACACCATTTTTCACAAATCGCGGCCATGTTTGTCAAACGTATACGAGAAATTTACTGCGAACAAGATCGTTTAGAGACTCCTAGTTAATGATGCTTTAGTGTCTTAGGCTCTTCTTGAAGCAACTGAATTAGAGAGACAAATCTATGCATTATAATTTTTTTATATGATATTGATTGAATTACTAAGCAAAAGTTTTCACGTTAGAGTTTGTGTTAAAGTAAGAGGGGATTAGGAATTTAGTTTAATAGTTCCATTACAAACAACAAGACACGATTTTCATGAAAAATAGGCTCCTGAGGACTGACGGCTTATGACCGAATAGGCAACGTTTTTCCTCCGGTGAAATCGCGTCTATCTGGGAATGCATTATGCTAGTAACAACGGGAACAGTGTTCCAATCAAATTACTTCGTCTTTCTTCTTCCTTGTAAACCTTCATGTCAGATTTTACTGTTTTATTAAAGAGTTGTATACCTTTTGTACCAGCAAGTATTTATGCCTAGTGATCTTATACTTTATTAGTTATTTGGCAAATTCACTAAAATTTAACATTTCAGTGTGAACCATTTGTAATGTTCTATGGTTGAAAATCTGCTAAAAATGGTGCTCTTTATGTGGCTTTTGTTGAATTGTGGGGAACTTCTAGTTTGTCTCTGTTTTCTTCCTGCACGATTCGCGTTACTGTGTTTGCTAACATATCAGTTACGTTTTTCCCATCGCACTATAATGTTATTAAATATATCGCAATCTTATACTCGTTGTTTTCCCTTTTATGCTTTTACATGGTGGTCATTTTAATTACATAAAATGTGTATTGCTTTTACGTATGTCAAAGCCTGCTTGAAGATCTGTTCTTATAAAAGTTCTTCTTCCCATAGGCGATATTTAATTTAAATAAAAATTTCAGGATTTAACTACTGTTTCGTCAGACGTTTCTATCATTGCTTATGAGAGGTTTAGATTACTGAAAACTGTCATTTCGCTTTTAATTGTCTCCTTTGATTACGCTGTGCTATCATCGTATGCTTTGTTTCAGCCATTGACTTTCGTGTGTGGCAAATTAGGTCTACACCTGGAAATGGTATGGAATCGATTCTTTGCAGAAGTACAAGTGCTAATCTGCTATCAACGACAGTCAATGGCTGAAATGAAATACTTCATTTAGTTCTAGTGCTGCCTCGATTTATTATGACAATATTTACTCCGCATCGACGCACTGCAGTATCTGATCTATCCGTTCAGTAATATATTGCATCTGTTTATAAAATTCCAAACGTCACAATATGGACGGCTTTGCTAGGTATTCAATATATCGGTTTATAATGTGGTCTCGAAAATTTCTTTTTGTTTAGCTGGAGTTTTCAGTAACATTGATACAGATCAAAGGCCGATTTATTCAATTTATTTATTCTGTTTCTTTTTAAATATGTTTGTAATTGCTTATATCTTCGGAAAATTTACTCAAAAGGATTTCATATAAAAAATCAGTCCAGTTCGTGGATTGCTTCCACCAAACAGCAGCATTTATTCAGCAATTCATAAGGTCGCTAAGTTTTATTTTGCTTGTGGCAGTAAACTTTTCGAAGTTATGCAATTTGGCAGCTTGGACTAATCCAAGCTTCTTAAATGAAAATTTCTTAGTAGTCGCGTCTTTACATATATGTTGGGTTCAGTTTGTTTGAAACTAATGTAATGGAACAGCAAAGAAGGATTATTGTAGCCGAATTGTATATTTAGGGATTTGGTTGGACACCGTCGAGAACAATGTTCCACTTTACTTACTCCGATCTACATCTTTGTAAAATCTTAACGACAACAGATAATATTTTTTTTGTTTCTCAGCCTAACTCTTTCGAAACAAGATTTTCAAATAGTAATAATGATTTAAATTTTATTGGGTCATTTAATGTTTATTAAATAAAAGTTATTCAGGATTTTAATTCGTTGACATATCATTTTTCTGGCATAATAACGTGGTATAACAACTGGAATGTGTCAAAATGTTACAAAATGTTATAAGTTGTTCTTTTTGTTGTGGTTGTTGTTGTTGTTGTCGAAGATGATGATATGCGTATTCGTTCTCGTTACATAGAGCATTTAGTACAGTATAGGAACAATAAGAGATAAAAGAATAGTATATTAATTTCTTTACTCACTCAGAAACGGAGCATTTAAAAATGTATTAATTGTGGAACGGCATTTTATTTTAATAATCTAATTTTAATATTATTACCCATACTAATAATAACGAAGTGGTATTTGGGAAATCACGTGCATACTATATGTAGTGCTCAACGCCTATCGAACCATTGCAAAATGCTTCGTCATTCTATAGCCGACCTGTCCTCATAATCTACCTTTTACATCTTAGGTCCATTGCCGTCTTTCCAATTTGGCTAGAACGACTGCCACGCTCCTAATGAAGAAGAACAGACCCGGCAAAGACTATCAAAAGGACTTAGTGATTTATACAAAAATGGTATTAAAACATCAGACGAACTAGCCGAATGGGTTATTAGTCTCAGTATAGGAAAGTTAAATGGAAGAAAAGTAGTCGGCAGCCCGTTTTCAATTCGGCAACGACGCATCGAGGCAACATAGCCTTCTGCAACTCACGCTAATGTTTCAAGAAAGCGCAATTAGATTAAAATACTTATAATCTGTTGGCGGGACTTGAAATTTCATAATAATCATCTGTGTTGTGAATAACACAGGATTTATTCCGGTCAATTTCTTTGATGGAGATATTTCGGGCACCTTTAATAATTGGTTTAATCGAGTTTGCCAGCTTGATATAAACACGCATTCCATTTCCAGTAAAGCGTAATGTATACGAGGCTACAGATATGCGAGCCGCCATGTATGAAGACATTTTATGATCAAAGCTAACTGGTCTTGATAGCGAAAATTCGAATTTACTTTGGATGAAGATAAGTTCAACTATGCAAAAATGTGGCGTTGTAGTTCCCCTGAAAAATGATCATTTGTCCCTATAAAATTTATGGAGATAATGGATATAAGGCGCTAAATTACACCTAGCTTGGCTCATATTCGTAGAAATTTATAACACCAATTTAAGTCTAAAATTCGATCTCCAATCCTTTTGGATCAGAAAGTCTGAAGAGATGGAAGAAACGTTCGCATCAGAGAATAGCCGATTTTTTTCAAAATTATTTGCGCAACAGTTTTGAGAAAATTATAAATTAGCTAAAAGAAATAATAAATAACAATAGCCATCTAATAACCGATAAAATAAGTAGTCTTGAATGGTGGCTGAACACATCAAAGATCAATTTTCTTGTGCACCTGCGTCAGTTCCGGTCCCCGAAGTAGGCCTGTATGAACAGTGTGGAATTTTAATCTCGACCAGCCATCGGTGTTAGAAATACGGGATACAATCACGTCTCTTAAACGTCGCAAAGCTGCAGGCCACGTTGGTTTGCTTCCTAGCTTATTTGAAGATAGTGGCGACATAATTTCTGTAGCGATGACTAACATGTTTCGTACTATATACAATAAGGTGACCACACGGCTTGCTTGTAGTGAGTCGATCGTCATTCCCGTATTCGAGAAAGGCAATGGTAATTCGTGTTATAAAGCCAAAGGGGTATAATCTGTATTCGAATTTTTTCTTGGTTATTTGCTTCTGTTAACTTATTCCGTCTTAGCGCTTTGCGTGAATAACCTTCTAGTGAAGAACAAGATGCCGGATTCCGCTCAGGACGAGGTTGTATAAATAATATTTTTACCGTAAGGCAACTTTTTGACCAGCAACATGTAAATTGCCGTCCCACAATAACCGTCTTTTTAGACTTCTCAGGTGCATTCGACTCAGTGGATAGCAATGTTCTATTCGATGCTCTTTCGAAGTGTGGTGTGTGCACCAAATTTGTAAATATTGTACGCGCTGTCTACACAACAGCACGTCTGGTCGCATTGAGGTCTACAAAGAATTAACGCACAACTTTACTATCATCAGTGGTGTTCGATGAGGCTGTCAAATTGCCCTATTTTTAATTTTGTAATAGATGCTATTGTAAACATACTTTTACATACGTTCAGGATGCAAATATCGAAATTCTCCCGGGCGGTAGATTAGTCGATCTCTTCTATACAGACTATGTATTGTCCATTCGACAATCGCTATTCTGGTCGGGCCACCTTGAACAGATGAGTAGTCGTTATACCGTCTATCGGTATGAAATTAACGCACTCTAAGTATAAGACACGTTTATAGGATCAACCACCACTCGGGCCAACTGCGAAACTTTAAAGTGAAGATCTGAAAATAATTGACAGCTTTATCAATAATTCGAAAGAAACAAGTACGAGAATCGCGATAGCTAGCGTAACTTTCACGAACCTTCGCTATTTATGGAGACACGCGAGTATATCACTGCGTCTTAAAGGCCGTATTTGCAATTCATC